>OW152830.1:761291-986471 GCA_933534255.1 Iphiclides podalirius | reverse complement strand
TGGTTACATTAAATTTATAAGCATTTAGTGGTTTTTATGATTAGAACTTAATAAATTATTATTAGGACGATATATCAGCAAGTTCTGACACATGTCGTATAAAAATTAGATTTAGATTTAATTAAGTTTTGTTAAAGCTTGACGACAATATGGCACTGGTTATAAAATTAAGTAAGTAACAGATACTTTGTTGTATGAATACAAAGAGATACACGGGATATACAATTCTATCAATTTTGTAAGCAATTGGACGATTTCACATTTTAATTTTGTTCGTGAACTGTTCGGTTTCTTTCTAACCGAAAGACTAATATCGTTTACTGTCCCACAGTTTTAATACATAATATGATATTTAATCCAATCCAATCTACGCACGTATCATATTCAAATTTCTTCTAACTTTCGGTCTTTTGATGCTACATAGATAAGTGATTATCTGGAACGTTACATCTGAAACAACCCTTTTATAACCGCTTTCCAATAAAAGATGGTCAGACTTATTCGAATTATTTCCCGCAAATATATGTTATATTCGTTGTACGAAAATTGTGCTCGCGTTATCGAAATCCGTTTACCTCGCGGATATAGGAAAAAGTGATGTGACATTTTTCTTATCATTTTGTTCACATTGACATGTATGGGAGCGCCAAAGTTACATAAACATATGGTTATGTAACTTTTTTCGAATTGTATTCGAAGAGCATTTAGTGTGTAGATTTAATCTTCTTTATTGTTACTGAAACAAATTTTCATGTAGTACCAATTTATGCTTATTATAACTTAACGTTTTGTTGTAATTATTCTCCTGCTGCGCCTTTAAACTTATCTGTTTTTACAACTGTGCAATTTTGCATTTGCTTAATTCGCGCTATCTGACTTGAATTTAAAACCTCAGAAGAGATTACAAAAAAAGGAGTCAGCGTTATATGTTTCACTGCTGGATTTGGGCTTTCTCTATACATATACGGGTTATTAGGCCCTAGTCCAGCAAGCGACCCGACAGCGGATTGACTGATTTCACTTAGAAATATTTTTTTTATTGTTTAATCGAAAATATCCAGGTTTTTTATGATTTCACGATACCTTCCTTCACGAGTGAGCATGTCAGATCATCAATTTTAACTTGTATTAAACAATTTATTTGGTGCCCGTACCGGGATTTGAACTCCGGCTGCTCGAGTGTTTCTTCATTCTTTTTCTTTTTTTTAACATTTCCCTTACTTTAGGATAATATTATCCTGTGTTGTAAGGACGGTTTACATTTTACACCCAGGTATTTATTATTACATTTTACTTATTATTATATTATTACTTACATTTCACACCCAGATGCGAAACAACTATCTGTGGGTCACACAAATAGTTGTCACAATAGTGTGTGGGAATCGAACCCACGACCCCCGACGCCGAAGCCGATACCTTGGCAACTACGCCACGGAGTCATCGAAGTATCATTAATTGAAAGCCCGGACATCGAACTAACCTAACTCTAGAAATAACGATTTTTCACATATAAAATAATCACACTAGCTTAGGGTAGACGTTATTTAAATAAAAGTAAGTAAGATTGGATTTGTGATTTTAGAGCTTGCTTGATTGATGTCATAAATTCTACTTAAGTAAAATTTACATGTTTTAACAACTTTTTACTGTGAGAAATATTTATAAAATCTTTTTTTTTTGTAAATAAAAACATAATCTACTAAAATGATTTGTCCAGACATGATTTTTCGTTACATTTTCCGGGTATCGAACCTACACTATCTGGCAAATATTAGAGGCACAACTTATAGTATTTATGATATCTTTATTATGACAGAATTGACTATAACACTGTTAGTTTATCCTTACTAATAAAATAAAATAAAAAGGATCGTTAAACTACTTACAACGTATATTTTTATGTGAAATGATGGCAAATAAGCGGGCGGTTCCCCGGATTTTAAATGATAACCGGCGCCCATTGAGATTGGCAACGACCGTAGGGTTGCAGATGCGTTGCCACCTTTTAATAACGTAGGCCCCGTCTACCTCACTCACCAGGTGAAACCCAGAAATGTGACACTTTGACACCGGTTAGAAACGCAGCAGCATCTTCTTTTGCAGGAATGGATAGGCTCAACGGATGGAATGAATAGGCAGAGGACCATCGTGAACCGAAAGAGTTATAAATCTTCGCGTTTGTCTGATAAGTGAGGTGACCAGGGACAACTTTTTAAACTTGGAAACACATCTGTAATACAAAAAGGTGTTGTCCATGGCGATAATCACTTTACCTGAGGTGAACCGTCAGTTGGCTTTCTAATTTTTCAAGTGAAAAATGATATTTGCGAGATTGTTTATATTTAGAACATTTTGATTCTTTATTGAGTACATAACAAGAAGCGTTGCCTTTCTAATTATGTACATTACCTTCCTAGCCATTCCATTTGTCTTTTCTAGAGTGCAGGAACAAAAGACGTAAACAGCGACTTTTAATCTATTTGTTCCATTTAAAGTATTTAATTCCAAAAGATATTTCACCAATTGTCCTTGTACGGCCCAACGTCTGCTATGCAATTTAGTCCTGTGTAGTACGGACTTAATGAAATTCTTCGCTTTCAAACGTTCATGAGATTGCTAAGAACAACAAAAGTGAGCTGGACAAGCTTGCCTTCTCCAAGTTATGCTCCGTATGGAAAGCTATTTAAGAATTACTTAAAATCAAAATCAAAAAATACGACGCTTGCGCGTTCTTATAAAACGTCAACATTTTACATAAAAATTAATACGTTCGTAAGTAACGGTTCGGAAATCAGTTTCTGTTGAGAAGAAACCGGCAAGAAACTCAACAGTTGCTCTTTTTTTAAAACGATTAGTTACTGTAATATAATGCAAATTTTATTGATCAATATGCTTTAGTACGTTCGTTTTTAGAGTTCCGTACCCAAAGGGTAAAACGGCACTAGCACGCTAGTAGAAGTGTGTGAATGCGTTCGTTAGGTCCTGCCGATATGCAACCTTTGTGGAACTTCTTCGGTGTGGGCCCGTCATAATTAATTCTTGCCCCCGCGAGGGCAGGTATGCTTAGGCATTTCCCCCGAGTTGTCAATTTCTCGAAGCCACATCTCTTCGCTTCTTATCGATGAAACGTTGATGTCGAACTGATACTTAGATATTGTCAAATAGAAAAATCTAATATTCTATCGCAAACGGAAAAATTGTCATACATGAAAAGACATCAATTGCGCTTTAAAGATATATTTTGTCGAATCCTCTTGAGGATTTGCCAGCATTCCTTGGAATATGCATTGAATCCAATGCGTATTCCAAGGAAATGGGGAGCTCGTATAGATAAATTAGCTAAGAAGTTGAGCGCTGCTTCTTTACCATATAACAAGATCAGACAACTAACAAACGAGGCAACAGCTAAATTAGTTTATTATGCTTATTTTCACAGTATTATGTTGCCTTACTTTGGGGTTCCGCATCCAGTTTAGACATTTATTTATATTAAAAAAGCAAGCAATACGGGCTGTCCATGGTGTGGGTCCACGTTAGTCCCTTTGGAGGGACATAAATATATATACACTACAAGCTTCCATAATTCACTTCCACATTTAGGGAAATTGATAACAATGTATCAAGTGAAAAATCCGCTTAGTCGGTTAGCTGCAATAGCATTAGAAAACATATGCCGAAACAAAACAAAACAAGACGAACAATTTCATAAAACACAGCATCCACCCGTAGTATTTACCGCAAAAGCTTTCCATTAAAACTGTTACCTTAAGGGCAACTTCCATTGCGGGCCTCACTTGAAATGGTAAATTATTCATGCGGGCGCTTTCTTCGCTGAATAAACAAGGTAATGTACTTACACACCGCGAGCAAGGCGCACAATTCGCAATGAATTCATTTTTTCCGTTTCGTTTATCGTGTACAAATGCGTGCCTGGTTCTAAAGTAAATTAATTGAACATGACAGACGTTTGGTTATGGCTAGTATTAAACAGAAACTAATGATCATACTCTTTATTTGATGGTGAATGATAACAGTTCCGTCATGGACAACCATGATGTCAAAAGAGTTATATATGATGTCTAAGGGTGGTAGAGCCACGCAGCAGCCTCGGCTGTTGCACGAATGGGCAGGTCCGTCCGGGTAAGTACCACGACCTCACAGAAGACCGGCGTAAAGCGGAAGTATGACAAATACTTTCGCGTTTCGTCTGGTGAGTGAGGTAACCGGAGCCCAATTTCCAAAAAGGTTGTCAACGCATCTGCAAACCCTCGGGTGTAGCAGATGTCTATGGGCGGCGGTATTCACTTAACATCAGGTGGACCGTCTGCTCGTTTGGCAACTTTTCACATAAAAAAAAAAAAAAAAAGAAATACGTTTAACGTTCTTCAATCAACAATCGAAAAGCAAAACTAAATAACATATGACGGCGTCTTTGTAAGATTTACTTGTGCCATAATGAATATATTGATATATTACAAACTATATTAACATATTACTTAAGAAATAAGCATTACGAAATTTTTGTAGAGAAACAGCAATAATCAATTAATAAATATTGATTATTAACTTAACTTGTGGCATTATTCTTTGAAGACAAAAAATAGAGATAAAATTGAACAAAGCATTAAGCCAGATCAAGAATTACTTTCTGTGATTAGCAATGTATTCCCAATGAAGCTGCAATTGTCTCCGAGGAATCCAATATCTTGGAAGTATTGTCGATTAAAACGCGCAAAACCTTTTTAACCGACAGAACACGGCGAGGTTTAAATAAAAGTCAATTAAGTTAGAATTGTGAATTATGTAACAGGTACATACATTGTAACCTTTAATTTTGATTGGTTTTGTATTCTGTCGGATGAAACATTTTTCCTTGACATTGTATAAAAATTAAAAATATTTTTACTATTATCACCATTTCAATCACAAACGTCACATCACAGAAATTTCATTCATCAGAAACGTTTCTGACGGTTTCCAAATTGCATCCGACAAAACGTGCGCTACGTCAAAATCGATATTTTTCCAGAATACTTTCTTACACCCGTAGTAATTTAGTGATTTTCAATAACATTTTCTGCACATACCTATAAATTTAGATTATAATGGTAAATTTCAAATGTCTAACTATCACGGTTCAACAGATACAGTCCGGTGACAGATGGACAGACAGACAGATAGCGGAGTCTTATTAATAGGGTCCCGTTTTACCCTCTGGATACGGAACCCTAAAAATTTAATGATGAGTTGAATCAAAAGGGAATGTTTTATCTGTAGGGAGATTAAAGTCGATGCTGTAATTAATGTTTGTGATTTCTAATTTTGCATGAAATTTGTTTTTATCTTCATCCTCCAGCCCTTTTAACTCTACACAAACGCAGAGATTCAGGCCCTGCTATTATACACCTGTCATTTGCGACAAGATGGGAACCCAGAAGGGGCCATGTGGATCTATCTGAGGCGTTACAGATGCATAACCAGCATTTAAAAAAGTAAGTCCTAATTTCCTCATCTATGAGGAGAACTGACATACAAAAAAGAATATCCACCACCCGTCGCGATATTTCACCAGACAAGGCCGTCCATTTCTACCAGAAGCCCACCACAAGATGCTACGTAACTGGTACAATAAAATACTTAATTAAATGCCTATTAATATAATATTTAAAATCAAACACAACAACGCCGTTTTTAGTCTTTATTTTTTTATAAAATTGTAATCATGGTGTCGGACGGATATTTATTTCTTTTCTTTTATTTATTCATATAAAATATTATTTTTAAAAATTATGTTTTAAAATATTATTAAAAATATAATTTTTTTGCGTCACTACTTCAGAGGAACTAAGTATTTTTAGTAAGGAACTGTTCATAATTACATTAGCTATTAAACTAGAACGGAATTTCAACAGTGGTAGGGCCACGCAGCAACCTCGTCCGGGTAAGTACCTCGACCTCACAGAAGACCTGCGTAAAGTGGAAGTATAATACTTTCGCGTTTCGTCTGGTGAGTGAGGTAGCCAGAGCCCAATTTTCAAAAGGTTGTCAACGCATCTGCAAACCCTTGGGTGTAGCAGATGTCCATGGGCAGTGGTATTCACTTAACATCAGGTGAACCACCTGCTCGCTTGGTAACTTTTCAAATAAAAAAAAATAGAAACTTTATTGACCAATTCATTAGTTTGACAATTTGCAGAGGGCATAATAATTATTTTTCATAGTATCAAACTGAGAAGTCATTCATAAATTTCGGAGTTTTGAAGTGTGTATGTAAGTCCTTTACATGAAACTGAAATAATCTTTATTGAATAAAACATAGTATATTCTGCTCAGTTTGCAATGTCACGTACTCTGCTACTGCCTCGGTACTCATGGCGAGTACGTTCTCGACTCATAAAGTTGCACATCCATTTCTAAATTTCTATTCCCGTGACCAATTGCATTGTGAGCTATTTCTAGTTGTCTCATAATTTAAATTTATTTAGCGTAGTGTCAAAAGCACAATGTAATACGTCAAAAGCACAATGTAATACGCTCAAAAATGGAGATATTTTTAACATTGTAACATTTTTATTTTATCCTGGTTTTATTTGAATTATTTATTAATTAAATCATAATGGTTGTCACTTAACCTTGAGGTAAACCGGCAGCTCAAATGCCACCTTCTGACGTAAAAAAAAAACGTTTATTAATTTAATCATTACTTTTATTTCGTTGATAGGGATAAGGAATTATTTGTACAATAACTAGCTGACCCGGCAAACGTTGTTTTGCCATATAAATTAAAAAATGTTTGAGGTGGACCACCCTAATCACTTAGGGGTATGAAAAATAGATATTAGCCGATTCTCAGACCTACTTAATGTGCATATAAAATTTGGTAAAAATCAGTAAAGCAAACGGCTTTACTGATTTTTTTCGGAGGAGTAAGGTAACTAACATTGTGACACTAGAATTTTATATATAAGATATTTTTGTATCATTGGACGATTATTTTCAGACGTAATGCGAGCAAAGGGAGAACAGATAGCATTTTGATATTCTTATAACCACTGTGAGTTTATCACTATTCACAATCCAGTTGAATACTACTCAAGCATCAGATAGGTCATTATACAAATCAGAATCATCCAGTACCTATATAAAAGCACGCAAGCTTACCTATACATAAATTACATAATATAAGGTATAAAGTACCCGGAGGACCGAGCTTTGCTCGGTTTGGTAAATCGTGTATTTTGGAAATTACATTTAGATACAAATTACTGAGTAATGAAATATGCATAATATTTTTCGATCTTACCGACGTAATAATAAGAAAATATGAACTGATGTTTTTCAAAAAAGAAAGAATTTTAAAAAGAAAAGGGAAAAAATAACAAAATAACAAATCGACAAAAAATTAAAAATAAAGAAAGCAATGATCTGGAATCAAAAAAAAAAGTAAAAATAAATAAATGTGTAAATGATCGTGACGCGAACCACGGCCGTCTGTTTTGGGGCCAGCCCGATTACTGACCGAGCTATTATGACATTTTCTCTTGCGGCGAAATTTACCGTCATATTCGAATTATATTTTTCATTCCCTGAAAACAGGGATAAAAGGACATTTTTCTAAAAATGAAACCTAGCTAGATCGATTTTTCGCCCCCAAATCTATGCACACACTAAATTTCATGAAAATCGCTTGAGCCGTTTCCGAAATTCCGATTATATATATTTTATACTAGCGGCCCGCCCCGGCTTCGCACGGGTATTTAACAAAAAGTTATCATACACACATAAAACCTTACGAATATTTGGTCTTTGGTGAATAATTTTATGAATTTCTTCATCTTTTAATGATCGAAAGACCGCTGACCAGATAATGGTTCCGCTTTAATTACGGGACATTCGGGGTTACACGTAAATGTGACAAATAAGTTTGGTCTCCCATAGCTTCGGACATAAATCATCGCATCTTTGGTTTTTTAATGCAGATAAGTTGGAGAACCTGTAAATGAATATGACGTTGCAGATTACGCGTTGACCGATATTTGATTGGCCAATGTCTTGATTTAAGGCGTCTCTAAGATGAATGTTTCACCAGCCCTCAGTCTCTGGTGATCACGACATCATAATTATGTAATTCAATCTTTCTGATATCTTTTTGCCATCACACCGACAATGTATTGAATAAAAACCGGCCAAGTGCGAGTCGGACTTGCACACGAAGGGTTCCGTACCGACCTCACAGAAGACGGGCGTAAAATAGAAGTGTTATACTTCTACGTTTCGTCTGGTGAGAGAGGTAGCCGGGGCCCACTTTTTTAATGTTGGCTTTTTTAGTTGTTATCACTTAGCATCAGAGGAAACGGCAGCTCGTTTGCCACTCTATCACATTTAAAAAATCATGTTTTAATACCTTTATTCAATAGAAGTATTATACTTACATATTGTCAAAAACACTACTACTTCTACACTACTACTTCTTTTTCTACATATTTTAACACTACTACTGTAAACATTATCTATAAAAACGACAAAAAATCGTGTCTGTTTTATGGGAGCCCCACTTATTTATACGTTTTTGTTTTTTAGTATTTGTTGTTATAGCGGCAACAGAAATACATCGTTTGTGAAAATTTCCACTGTCTAACTATCACGGTTCATGAGATACAACCTTGTGACATATGGACAGACATACGGACATACAGACAGTCAGCGGAGTCTTAGTAATAGGGTGCGATTTTGCCCTTTGGGTACGGAACCCTAATAATTCCCAGTAATAATGCAATGGATTAGAACAGGTAGCTCTAACCATCAACCTAAATGCATAAAATTCCATGCATTTCACAGTTTTGTTACGCACAGTACCTTGCCGAGGAATAGTCAAATATTAACCGTCTTCTCCTATTACGACTATTAAGGAATATTTTAGTGGATCATACAATCTGTGTAACTCAGAGACCCTTTTAAGTTGGACGTGTCTACCGTGAAACACTATACCTCTGGGGCCTTTTTAGGATTCCGTACCCAAAGGGTAAAACGGGACCCTATTACTAAGACTCCGCTGTCTGTTTGTCCCTCTGTCAACAGGCTGTACCTCATGAACCGTGATAGTTACACAGTTGAAATTTGATCTGGGTATTTGTTTCCCAAGGAGGGTTGACGTCAGGCAGGCGGCTGGTTGTAAAAATATAGCCAAAACCGCTAACAACATGATTCATGGTGTGCCGACCCAACCTAGAAGGCAGGAGGATGATGATTGTTGTATATTGATGATACTTGTATACTTGTCCCTCTATTTTAAAAGTTCGCGTCAAACGAAGTCATTTGAAAAAGGCATATTGCACTTTCGGATGTTGGTTAAAAATGTCCAGATGGTGATTGATTATTTGTCAAAAGATTTTTATTGGCTGTGCTCCTGAATATTGGGGAGACTAACTTTTCCAGAAGCACAGCACATACCGTTTGGTTCATCGACTCATTTTTTTGGCAGAACACTTACAGCAGATCTTATTCATTGCTCCGATTTGGACGGAAGACTGTTGAGCTTAATGCATTAATGGTGATCTGTTACTGTGAGCTAAAAGTCGATTACGAACTCTAGTCGTTGACGTTTGTTGTCTTTCTCTCTCATCTCGTAGGCGTTGGGTACGCTCAGAGCTCGATTCCCGAGTGTGAATTTTTATATTTATATTATTTTGCTCTTTAAGTCGCTCTACTTGACTCTCTCTGACTTGTAAGACGATTTACACTTTCCGGTAAAGATTCCTCATTACGACGTATTTTTGATGCCCTCGCCTGGGAACTATTTCTAGAAAGATGAGATCTTGACCTTTTGGACAATTTAAAATGATAAAATAAATTAAGCTGTTGAACAGGAATAACCACTATAAATGTAATTGAAAAATTATAAGAACTACTAAGTCAGTCACTAAGCTGTTTGGTTAGTGAAATTACAAAATACTAACATTTTTAAACTTGTGATATCTTTCGAATGGAATGTCCGAATTTAATAATTCGAAAAGTAATATATAAAGTAAAGCTATTGAAGCAGTCTTTAATATGAAGTAATTTATTTTAAAAGGATTAATACAAAGATACAAATAAAGAGCCTTTTCTAGCGGCGGCATTTCAATCAAAATTTTAAAATAAAAGAACACTTATTGTGTCATTACTATAATAGTTAGACATATGCTCTCGCGACACTTTTTGGAAATAATGATGTGTTCTGCAAATTCGTAGTACATTATTTTATTCTATCATCAATAGTTTTCGCAGCGCACGTGATGTAAAGAATATTTTAGGTAATTTTTGTACACTTTGTGTTACATTATTGAAGTTTTAGTAAGGATCCCTATTTTTTTTTAAATATAATATAGCCTATATCAAGCGGAGATAATGTAGCTTCCCAACAGTGAAGGAATTTTTCAAATCGGTTCAGTAGTTTCGGAGACTATTCAATACATACAAATAATCAAATCTTTCCTCTTTATAATATAGAAAGAAGATATACTCTTTCTATATATATTCTTCCCTCATATATATACACATATATATACAAGAATTGCTCGTTTAAAGGATAAAGATAAGATTATACTCCAAGACACAAAAATATTGACTCGGGCCCGATGTTTAAAAAAAAAACAGTCGAATTGAGAACCTCCTCCTCTTTTGACGTCGGTTGAAAATGGAAACTGTTGGCTAAAAAAGATTGTAAACGAATGGAATGAAAACTTAGATAGTAATATCATATTAATTTCTTTAACCTTTACACTTCTATAGTGTAAGTATTCGTTTAATATTTTACATACGCAATACACGCGTACCTGAAATATAAAACTAAAAACTAATAATTCGATTGACTTGCTCAACTATCTCAGTAAGAATCCAATAAAAATTTATACCAAACTAATGTTTAAACTTGACTAATATATCCGACCCAGAAAATCAAAATGTTTGTCAAACTAAGGCATAAGATATTTTATACAAACGTGTTTATACTAGTTGACTCGTGAGAAGTTGTGACACAGTACCTACCCCCTGATCACAAATAAGTATTTATCAGTGAAAAATCATATTTTGATCAATAATGGTTTTTACTCGATTTTGCCATTTTCCATGTAAATAAGTCCATTCAACACTCTAAAGAAATTTTTAAACGAAAGTTTTTTTTTAATGAAAATATAACATCACATGTATTTTAAGTTGTAACTTAATATTTTTTAGCAGCAAAAATAAGCATTGGAATCATTAAATTATTTTAATGATTCCAATGCTTAATTTCCAATGCTTATTTAATTAATTATAAGTTATCGAAGTTATCTCGTCCTCTAAATCTCTGAGAAATAATATATAGAGATTTATTTTTATCTTCGGAATATTTCACCAATACAGACACAGAGGAATACATATGAAAGTTTATGTACAGTGTCCAATGAAAGAGGTATTCGAAAAACTCTACTGCGATAATTGGAAGCAATAGAACGAATCTGTCGATAATATTTGGAAGGAGATTACAGCGATTTGTCTTGCGGTGAACCACAAGGAATGGGAGTGAAGGGTCATTGGTATAATGAATAGCTTATTAGTAAGTGCCACCCTACAAATGGATGCGCTCATTACTGAGTGCTAAGAAGCACACACAAGGTTTGTATAATTCATTCTATAACGTCTTATATGAAGATCGCTATAAAAAGATATGACAAAAGTACCCTAATACCCTTTTGTGCGCCCGACATTTATAGAGACATTAGAAATCCCGAAATTTCCTCTGTGTCTGTAACTGGTGGGCCCACAAAAGTGGGAAGCTTTCTGTTCTGAAGAAACTGAACCTAAAATCGTATAAGTTAGCAGTAGTCGCTCATGTCTTCAGTGCATCGTGCTTATCCATACCGAGAATATCCGAGAATTCATCTGAGTTGCATACATGATAATAAAAAAAATAAGTTAACAACTCATTTTGTGCCGTAACCATGAAACCTAGAAAGGATTCGCAACGTCAGGATCGAGGATCGTCAGGATCGCAGCGTCAAAAAATCTAATTAAAACGCGATAAAATCCATAAAATAGATTCTTTTAACAATGACGTACAACATTCGCTTAAAAACAAGAAAACAATAAACTTAAATATTAGTTATTGTAATTGCCATTTTATGTCCAGTTGTATTTAATCATCCGTCCGTAATTGAGTCGTCATTAGATGTAAAATGTACTAAGCTATATTTCTTTAGAGTAAGGACGTTTTATAATGAAATAACAATTGATAGTGGTTTATTTAAGTAACTTTGAATTATTAAATGTAAGAAATTGTGTTTTTCAGGGTCGGTGTGCACACGCAACGTAAAAATTTTGCTCTCATGACTTTTGAAAAGACGCCACAAAAGAAGTATAAACACAACACAACCTTTATGCCAGTTAAAAATCATCAACAATTAAAAACTTTTGTTAACTCACGGACAATGACAATTTGTATTAATCTATACACAAATTACGTTTAATAACGACGGCTTCTCAAAAATAAATAAATAACAATATAACTTCATAATACGAAACAAAATTTGCTTGAAAATAAATTATATTACAAACCCGAAACAATTATGGTAATAAAGGTTCCATTTTATCGGCCGCACAAATGTCGGTGACAGTTTGTGAAAATTTTCACCTCGGCAAAGGTATTACTTACAATTAGCATCAATTATATTCTATATGATAAAAAGCTATAAAGATGTCACGGCGGAATTAAGTATTCTGTTTTTAATGGACCCTTATTTATCTTATATTTACTTATACTTGTATGAACGGAGAAGAAAAAACATTATAGAATAGTTAAAAATGCTATTAATCAAAAGATCTTAGAAGGACCTAGACTGATATTATTATTTATAATTAGACTTTTTAAAAAAAATGTCCCTTACCTTCGGGCATCTATGCTTATTCGACGAGCCTATTGGTCAATCGGGTAGAGAATCGTCTTGGAGATGATCACTTCCCATTAATAGCTGTGACATAGGCTTCATCACCAAATGCCAATTGGAGTGACTATCAGGAGAGATCTCCTGTCTACTTATATGATAATGAAAATGTCAAAAGAATACACAGAGAAAATGTTCACGAGTTGTACTCTTTGTAATGGCGACACTCGATTTCAAAAGAACGTCATAATGGTATCGTAAATGGCAGTCTCGCAAGTTAAAAATTAACATGTACACAGTGTACGACTTTCTTATTACGGAAAATATTTTTTTTTATGTAATGTGATAGCTCAGTGTCCGGGCGCTCGCCTTTAATTCAATATACTCGAGCAACCTGAGTTCGAACCCCGGTGCCGGCACCAATGAAGTTTTAAACTTTAAGTGCTAACTTATCACGTGCTCCGCGGTGAAGGAAAACATCGTGAGGAGACCTGCATATTTTCGAAATAATAAAAAAAAAAAATATATTTCGAAGATATGTGAAGTCCGCCAACCCGCAGTGGGGCCGCGTGGTAGACTATCGCCTGATACCCTCTCTATAGAGGAGGCCTTTGCCCAGCAGTGGGACATGTATAGGCTGTTACTTTACTTTACTTTTGTAATGTGTAGAGAAATGTATTTAATAAATAGCACATGAATTTCTATACACATACGTACATAGAAATATGTTTTTTTGTTACATTTTAATATGACTTAAGCTGGAGTGGTTGTTATGTTCAATCTGTTCGGTTCATTACCTCCTACCCCTATGAACATTGTTGCTGCTATTAAAATATACGATATTATGGCACCTTAAAAATGGGTTGGCAATTAAGGAGCTATAAAGTTATTTAGGCTGGCAGGACTATTAAGACTCTCCCATTTAATAAATAGTTCATTATATAAAATATAACCGCAATAAATAAACGTGAATGAAGGACCGATCGCACGACAAAGTACATTTAGTTTGATTAACATTGAATCGTTTTCGTCAAATTATAACAAATTGTGTTAATAAAAACGTAACAAATTACACTTTATGGTTCTATATCATTGAATCACAAAACACTGAATTACAAAATCAAGAACAATTTCTCTTGATAAGTAACAACTTTAATACATCATAATACCTTAAACATTAAAAATTATTCCATATTACTTTAAATATGTGTATGCCAGTCGCTATTGTTTTTTTTTTTTTTCGCTATTGTTATATTACATAGACAAAATGCACGAATAAAGGATCCGAAACAATAATATATAGTTGTGGCCGAAATTCGAACGTAATTACACACGGTGTGTAATGTTTTTTTTTTTTATTATTTATTTAATGTATTTTTATGCATAACTAGCCGCTGCCCGCGACTACTTCTGCGTAGAGGGGTGAAAATTTAGGGTTGTATGTATTTTTGTACGCTGTATCATAAAAAAATAAAAACAAAAAAATTTGTCCAAAAATTAAAAAAAAATGTTAATCGTGAACAACCCTTATCCCTTAGGGGTATGAAAAGTAGATAGTAGCCGATTCTCAGACCTACTTAATACGCATATAAAATTTGGTAAAAATCGGTCGAGCCGTTTCGGAGGAAAGTTTCAAGTTCGAACCCCGTGACAAGAGAGTTTTATATATTAGATTAAAAAAAAATATTTGCTTTCTACACTCCTTGTCTACACAGGGAGACTTTTTATAGGTGCCCAAATTTACTCAGGAGGTTCAGACTGTAGTATAATCGTTTATTGAAATAAAAACAAACTTTTTTTTTTTCAAAAAAATTACCATTATATTCCCTAAAGAACAGAACTTGTGCGGTAGTTATTCATAAATACCTAAATTTTACTGTTCACGCACACAAACGAACTTGTGTGCATGTTAGTTATGAATGATCGCGTGTAAAATAAATGAGTTGCGTATAAATCACGCACGTGTAAAATAAATGAGTTGCGACTTTAATTTAAAAAATGGATACACTTAGAAAACCCTCCTTGTATAACCTATAAGTGTGGCCAATTTCATACTTCGCCGTTCGCGCAATTTTCGTAGAAAGGGGTACAAAGTTTTTGCTTTGCGTATTAAAATATCATATGGATAACGTATGTCTTGCGTTAGAGTTACACCAAAAACCCCGCATAATGCTGTATTATCTGTAACTTATTATTTATTATACTTTATTTAACTGTCAATAAGATATAGAGATCCTAGATCTATTAAATCTGCAAATGTCTTCAAACTTAATGAAATGTATTTTAAACATTGTTTTACCACGAATGCGTATATACTCTATGCTCTCGGTTTACATTATTAATCTGGCGGGGACGTCCGTATGAATTATTCAGGACTCCGACTGAACCTCACAACGAATGTCGTCTTGAAAGTGTCGGGTTTAGTGAAAATAAAACGCAGTGAGTTAAGCAGGCACTTAAGTGAATTGATAAATAATTTTGGGACAGATCAGTTGTAGTTAATTGTTTCACCGTTATTATCAGAGTATCTTTATTAGTCAGTCCAAGACTACTTTTTGTTACTCAGTCCAATTTTCCGCTTTAAACGACAGTTCAATGTTACTTCCGATCTTTTCCTCAATCACCATTATTCTCGTCAGCCTCGATATAAGTGAATAGCGTGCTAGCCTTAAATATTTAAGAGTGTCTTGCGTTGATGTGGTGAGGTTTTTATGTGAGAAGGTGGCAAGCGAGCTGGCGGTTCACCAGATGTTAGCATCTGGTGAATAAAGTTGGTCTCCATAAAATGGGCCCCGGCTACCTCACTCACCAGACGAAACGCAGAAGTCCACGCACTTCAACTTCACGCCGGTCGTCTGTGCGGTCGTCGTACTTACTTGGACGGTCCTAACCATACCTACATCAGCGTAGCAGCACCAAACTAAAGTGGTTTAAACTCATTATTGGTTTGCACCACACTTTAATTTAGATTTACTTTCATATTTACTTACTTGCGGCGGCGCTTAGGATAGGGAGCATAGACCCGTCTATGCTCCCTATCCAACAAGTGAAAGGAAGAATACAAATCCACCTACCCAACATATATTTCAGCGGCATTGTATTCTAGGCATAGAAACGCAGGGGCTCCCGAATCCTCCGGGGCTTATCATTGGGTATTTACAAACCATTGTAAACCAGGACGAAGGCCCTGTGGGATTAGTAGAAGCATCACGACGAATGAAATGAATGAAGCTAGCATGAAAGAAGCATATTTGCGGATTTGCAGTACTTACTACTACGAAAAAATGACGCGTGGCATCATATAATATTCTTACCTGTGGGTTTATCGAACTTTTACCTGCAATATATTTGATGACTCCGTGGCGCAGTTGCCAAGGTATTGGCTTCGGCGTCGGGGGTCGTGGGTTCGATTCCCACACGGGATAACGATTTGTGTGACCCACAGATAGTTGTTTCGCATCTAGGTGTTTGTCCGCGTGAAAGAACAATGCCCATTTTTGACCTGATTGTGTATAGAAGTGAAATAAATATTAAAATTTAGCTAATTTCATTTTATAGTAATTACACTTATCACAATGTTAAAAGAAGGTCGGGAAAAAAATATTTTTTGATATTTCTTTACGCTTATTTTAGTTACAGGGTAAACATATTACCATGTTTTGAACGCACCTTAACAATCCTTTGCATAGGACGTTCCATTTTTCACACTACCTACTTGACTGTATTCTACTTTTTCTGAATTTTGTACGTGGTTTTACGTTTTAGAGAAGTGAGTAAGCACGTAATTAACAGTATTTGTATTAAAATTAAGATCAATCTTATTAGTAGTACAGATTTATTAAAAACAAAATAATAAATTATTAATGCAGCATGTAATAAAGTTCGCACGGCTGCGTAAATAGATTTTTTTGTCATTTGAAAGTTCTGCGAGTGATCTGTGATTCATACTCATTGGTATTCGCCAGTAATAGTGAGTATTTATGTTTATTACTTTTAATCTAAAAATATCAATCACGTCCTAATCAAACTAACAAAGCTCCTATAAATTATGCCTGTGACATAACACAAACAACTGTTCAAAAGATCTATATAACCAAAATGTTTTTTTTTTTTATGCGAAAAGTTGTCAAACGAGCAGACGGTTCACCTGATGTTAAGTAAATACCGCCGCCCATGGACATCTGCTACACCCGAGGGTTACAGATGCGTTGACAACCTTTTGAAAATTGCGCTCCGGCTACCTCACTCACCAGACGAAACGCGAAAGTAATTGTCATACTTCCACTTTACGCTGGTCTTCTGTGAGGTCGTGGTACTTATCCGGACGGGCCTGCCCTTTCGTGCAACAGCCGAGGCTGCTGCGTGGCCCTACCACCGTAAATGTATTATAAACTCAATATATGTTTTTTATTTCAGATTACTGAGGAAGATTACATTTGTAAATCTTGTAATGAACTCTTTATGAGAAGAATAAACCAGAAATTAACAAGCTGTGATGTTACTCAAGCTTCAGGATTATCTCAACCAGGTCGAAGTACACAGTTTTTCATAATCCTTCAGAAAAGCAAAGACAGATAAATGCTATTATTCAAACAAGTTCACAACATCACATATTCATGTTTCTACATTGTTAATCATTTGCCAGTATAAAACTTGATACTATTACTCTAGATTATTTCTCTTTTGTATTTTAGATGTAAATTATTATATCTGTTATTAATTGACTTATGCTGTAATAATTTTACCCACAAATAAATACATAATTGATTTTTTTTTAAATATATTTTTAAGATGAATAATAATTATTGCTTTATTATTTCTTTTGTAGATATCATCATCTGACAGAATATGCCATTCATGCTGGATGAGTTGTAAGAGCGCTGCCACACATATTAGGCATATTGCTGAAGTTTGAGGTGTTTCTACTACTGAAAATAATTTATTTTTTATGTTTCTGAGATTAAGTTATTAGTGAACTTATACTATTTGCATTAGGTACCAAATAAGGCAAGCCAAATCCTATTATGGCGAACATATTCGCTTTCATGGATCATATAGAATAGAAATATGTAGGGACCCAGGAGTTTTCTAGGAATAATCTGAGAGGAAGTGGTGACATAACACTAATAAGAGGAAAAATTAAGTCCTGGCACATTTAAAGAAAACAATATTATGTCTACATTTTAATAGAAAATAATGTGTCTGGCAGAGCTAATATAGTCAAATACTGTTGTAATTGTTTAGTTGGTTGGCAAACCATAGGATGTTGCACTCATGTTATGACTAGTGTGGTACTTCGGATGAACTATCAAGAAAATACCTCTGTTATAGCAGAATTTCTGGATAACATAGTTATAAGACATTTAAGTGAAGATGATGATAATTAATAAATCATTCCACTGTAACATAGTGTTTTATTTTTTCCCCCGTTTTATTCATCAGGTATTATAAATATTATAATGTATTGTAGTGCAGGCCAATGAAATGTGTAGGGCAGATAAATGATCACTTACTTTTTTTTAGTAAGTACTTATGTGAGCTGTCGAAACAGCAGATAATGCTCTTCACTCAATTTATAGTGACAATAATCGAGTCTAAGCAGTGACGTAAGGGCCGTAGGTTTCTAGGAATTCAAAAGTAAAAAAGACATTTTAGACCTTAGATAGGCTAATATTATTATTTTAGAATAAACTTGAGCGTAAATAGTTACTTCTAGCACATTTAATTCGTTATATTAGGTACTGCAAATCCTAACCTAAAAAGTAACATTTTTTAATAATTTTTGGACTTCGTAGACCAGCAAAAAATCGTAAAATTTACTAACTTATATGATATTAATTTACTAACTTAAAGATAGTCTTTCTGCTATAACTTGTAACTATACATACACTTTCATTATCAGGTTTTTAAATGTATGGGAAGTGGGCATTGTTCTTTATGTTTGTAAAACGTCCCTACAACACAGGATATTGTTATCCTAAAGTAAGGGCAATCTACCATTTAGCTTAGTGGCTAAAGCGTCTGGGCACAATAACGTGGGTTCAATTCCCACAGCGGCGAACTTATCTTTCTTTCATCATCCACACAACAGTAAAATGTTAAAAGATATTTTTAACTCTCCCAGAGTTTGAAACAATCCGTCGAGGAATATGTTCCCGCGAAAAATAGTTCATTAGCAGTCGCAATAATTGCTGCATATGAGCTGTCGTGTGAAAAGTGGTCTTTAGCCGTCGTAAGAAGTAACGACAGCACAAATGTTGACTTAAAAATAAAAGCAAATGATGAAAATGGTTTCAATCATTATATAGAAAAGTGAGATATTGTGATTTATTGTAATTACTATTGACTATATGATTTTGAAGGTCTTATCGCTTTTAATTATTGGTGTTTATATGTTTCCGAATATTTGATTTGTATGTACGGTATGGCATTTATAAACGTTATTATATTTTTAGGTTATCATAAATTTTAGGAAAACCTGTGATCGTTATATTCGTCAATGGAAAGCAAAATTACTTAAACACCAAACTTTTATTTGGCAGTAAAGTAATGTTGCCTTTCCAGTGAAGAACTATGTTATTATTGTTTATCAATGTATCATATAATAATAATAAGATTAATTATATAAAATCGGGAGTCATAAGGAAACATTTTAATTTAAATGCCCCAACACCTTAAAAACTTTATTTAATTAGCATTGTGCCTCAATAAAAATTGTTTTGCAATCCCTACTTAAAATGGTATCTTTAGAAGCACGGTGAAGTAAAACATAATCGACCCCTTACATTTTTGAGATAATGCGTCTTTGAGACATAGTTTCTAGAGACACGTTTTCTTCCTTCACATTTCATTCAGTTACTGATTGCCGTTCTCACCTCAACTTTGGCAACGCTAGCTAGTATAGAAAATGGTGAAAATCAGAGGCGCCAAGTACAAGCTTCATGAAAAGGTAGCAAACATAAATATTCACGTCTTATTTTCTAAGCAACTTGGCATATCTATCACAACTATCATAGCACTAAGCTAAAATTAAGTCTAAGGTACGATATGGTAGTGTCACGTAACATATTCGGCAATTGCACGAATGGACAAGGTCATCCGTGGCAACACAGGAGACCGGCGTGTAGGTGAAGTAAGTGAGGTAACCAGGGAGACATTTTTTAGAAGTTTGCCAATGCATCTTTGATCTACGAGTGTTGTAGATGACGATGGCCATCATTAATATTCGAAATCAGTCTGTTACAGCACCACCTATCATGTAAAGGATGCAACATATGCTCAATATATATACACTTTTGCTGCCTAGCTGCAATTTTTATGTTTTTATTTTCTATGTTTAACGTCTTTTATTTTATTATAATGCTTCTGTTCTATTTTATTATACTCTATCTGTTCTATTATATTTATGACATTACTTACTAGCTACAATACACAGTTTCTAAACAGTCACAAGTTCTAAATTATTTCAAAATCCTACAAAATCCATCTCATTAATTCTCTAAAGAATTAATAAAGTCAACATTTTCAACGTAGGCTTATTTTAAGCTCTTTTTGAACGTCAAAAACTAACACCGGTTCCCTAAACTAGACCTAGGACCGGCAAGAAACTCTGCGGTCTTGTCTTGGTTTTACTTCGAATTGTGAAATTTATTAGCTAAAAGAGTCCACAAGTTCTATTGATGAATTTTATTTCAAAATCCTACACGAAATCCATGTCTCATTAATTCTCTAAACCAATATTAATTCATAAGTCAACATTTTCAACGTAGGCAGAAATCTGCCGGGATTTTTAATTATTTTAAGCTCTTCTGAATTAAATACAAAGAATCCCAAAAACGGAGATAGGCTGAATCCGATTCCGGAATAAAGCGTATTATGCTTTACCCCTCGCCAAACTTTATTATCGGTACTAGATATTAAAGAAATTTATTTTTATCCAACGGAAAAATATTTTTAAAGAAACGATTTAATACGCATAAGTTTAGGTAATTACTAATTACCGTTCATCGTTCTATTTTGCAGTAGCTGGCAGATGATTATCTGGAGTCAATTGAAACTACAAAACTTGATTGAATTATCTTTTCTAACAGTACAATAAAAGCAATTAAGTTGTGGAACTTGCTTCCACACAGCATACGTGCCAGCCCATATACATACATACATTTTTTCGGCACCAGAGTGAAACAATATTTTTTATACTCTGAAGCATAGAACATCATATGCAGTAATATACTCGTCTGATGTATATATAATATGTACTTAAGTATATTCATGTATAAGTATGTAGTAGCATATGTATATTAATTACAATTATGTATTGGTTACCTATATTTTATATATATTCTGTCTGTACACACCTACCTACTTTCCTTTGATTACTTATCTGTTATTATTTATTAAAGTTTTGCTGGTAGAAAACTTTATTTAGGGTTAAGCTCGCCTTCGTATAGACTTTTTTTGATATCCTTCATTTGTAACTATACATTTTTGTATACAATAAAGAACAAAATAATTTATGTAAGACAAGACGTCTAAAAATAGTGTTTTTTTAACTTAAATTTTTTTACGTTACATAAGTTCTTTATATATATGTGTTCTGATGATTTCTACAGTCTCTCTGAAACTACTATGACTTAATATAATATGTTTATAAATAATAAATAAATAAATAATAATATTTTTTGAAGATTGAAGGAAAGTACATACCTATGTCTTGAATAAAATGCTTAAACTTTCAATAATTTATATAAAATTATTGTCAACCGACTCCGTATAATATGATTGTCAACATCTTTTATACCGTATTCAAACAAATAAATAGGTAATTCATAGCTAATATTAAATACGTTTCATCTTTTTTTTTTTTTTTTTATACTTATAGGTGTGTTTAACGAGAAATATGGATGATGGCGCCTAATTTATACTTAATAAATAATGTCTAATTATATTTAATCATGATATGAATTTTAATGAAGTTCACTACACCGATACATCATAATTAAATCGCCACTTGGTCCTCTAAAAGACGCTTAGATGCCTAAAAATAAATAATACTAAATAAATTTTATATAAAACACAAGAAAACGTACATTCGAAACTTGATCCAATCGGCACGGTTAAGATGTGATTAGTGCGTAAAGAGTTCAATGGGAAAGAATCATCATCGTCAGTTGAGAGAGGTCCAATGTTGAACAGGGACTTCCCCCATAGAACGCCGTATTGAACGATACTTTTTATATGTCACCCGCGATAATTAATTCAGGTAAGGCCACGCAACAGTCTCCTCATTTGCACGAATGAACAGGTCCGTCCGGGTAAGTACCACGACCTCACAGAGGACTGGCACGAAGGGGAAGTTTTATACTTCTTTATTTCGTCGGGTGAGGTAGCTGGGGCCACTTTATTAAAAGGTGGCAACGCATCTGCAACTCTACGGGTGTTGCAAATGACAATACGCGACGGTTATCACATAAGAAAAAGTATCGTGGCTAAGCGGTGGATGCGCAATGTCATTGGTTCAATTAGTAGGCCTTCCGATGCTACAGTTTTCGGCCCAGAGACGCCACTCGAGAACATTTCTTCTCCATCGATCACAACATGTCCGAGTGATGTGGCCTGTCACTTTAATTTGCAAATCCGAACATGGTGGTTCTGATTTTCTCGCGAATTTCCCTGTAACTGATTTTATCGGGCAAAGAAACTCAAAAAAGTAGTGAAAGTGGGAAATGCGTGTGAGAGAACATAAGAAGCCGCAATGTTTAGCCGTATAGGTTTTATACGTTTTACAATATTTTTAGGTCATACGAACTTTCAAATATAGTGGAATATTCGAAATTCTCCACCGAACAGCTTTTTAATCTAAAATGATAGTCGTTTTTCAATTCTCACCTCCTCGGGGAAGCTAGGAAATGGATTCCTGGGAATAAGCCGTCGACAAATACCCTAATAGATTACGAGTTTATTGGAAAATGGAAGCAATTCCTTACTTGTTCACGTTTATTTTCTGATCACTATTGATAATTTGATTCTCTGTTATAACTTTGCTTATCTTTGCTTTTGTCTAATTGAAAAAAGTTAAAATACCTGTGAGATCATAATTATATAATTATGTAAGCTGAGGTCATGAATTAACCATCTCCTTACGCAATTGGTGGCCTAAAATTCAGGTATGTAAAATCATGAGACGGGAACCTGAGAATTTCTCGGAACATTAATTTGCTTTCCTCGTAATACTGCTCAGAAATTGCAATAGGTAGGCCAATACATAAATAATTGATATAAAAAGTAAGGTAAGCTTTTATTTAATAGTTCCAAATCTCACCAAATTGCGAAAGAAATAAAATAATGAAAAGTAATAATGTATAAAGCTTTTGAAGAAAATTATTACATTCAAACAAGACAGCTTTTTCCTGTCAATTCCTCTCTGGACTGATCTTTTTAGGAAAGACCGGTTCCGGTTGCTTAAACATTCATAAGAGTTGGAAAAAAGTCTTAGTTAATTTAAAAGAGATACATTATTAATTTACAGTTTTACTGTCACTTTGATACAGATTAATAAGCGAACTATTCTGCCGAATGACTTCAAACTAAACTTTTAACTGAAGAAAGTACACCGAATAAAAAAAAGGATACCTTTCAGGCATCTATCATTTTGATCTAAACAACGAATATATGACGTCAAAGCGCTATAATTTCCACCACACTATTATCTATTCCATTTTCATAATTTGTGTGAAAGCTTGTGAGAGCTCCATAGGAGAGAAAGAGGCAATTAAATTTGTTAATGGGCGAGAATCACCACGTACCAAGAGTGCAGAACATTCTGACAATATTAGTATTCACGAATTCAGGCGGCACCCAGCTTTGGGGATTTTGAAAGCGCTGTAAACGATGCGGAGACAACAACCGTTTCCGGCCATTTTATTCTAATTTGCATTCTGTATGCTGAGTGCATTGTAATTTTGAAAAGTTTCTGCTCTGATATAGATCGAAAAGGGTCATAGGTTAATTTTTACAATTACAAAATTTTATTCTTACGGAAAAATGCATTGATTTGTGCATTCGATTTGAAGTACCTAATATGTAAGTATATAAGTTTTTATATTATGTAAGTATTTGCATTTTTGATTTATTATTAATTAGTATTTATGATCTTTTTTAGCTTATTGCACCTAACACAATTTCTCTCCATGCCCCGGGTTGACTGTAATCATTTTTTTAAGGTTGTACAATAAAGCATAAATAAATAAAAAGAATACTAAATTTAACTACTACTAATTAGGAACGGCGTGCTTTTCCTATAGTCAATTGTGTGATTCTCGGCAATAGAAATATGAGAACATGTCGAACATTTCTAGTGCCGAGAATCTTTACATTTTATCCTCAAACGGAAAGACATATTATATCGTCTACAGTAGCGTATTAAAATAGTGCTCTGATCTGTAACCAAAGCTGTGTATGTCTGAGAAAACAGCTAAAGAAAAAAAATCACTCCCCTTTGGAAATAAAATCAAACTTGCATACCTTTTCGACGTTAGAATTGGCGGCATATGGAAGCAGGATCACCAGATGTTCATTGGCAAATTACTACTGTAGTAAGCTTAAAGCTGGACCTTTAATGTACTGGAGTTTGTCAGTTTTCGTACACTTTGTTTGTGCGTTACTTTGGGTTCGTCTCAGTTATGATTATACTAATCTTTATTTGTATCCAAAAACACATTTGCACATTAAAATCATAGAATATTACAGATACAAAAATAAAATTTAAGTGGACACGAAGAGTGACTGCAATTACCACCCTCAACCTGTTTCATTATATATCACAGGCCAGCCGCCACGACAAGGCGGAAAACTGGTTAGAGAGGCTCATGGAAATCATTACATAATGATTGAATCAGAGCTTTCTATACTCTCTGCACGAAAAAGAAATTCCACTGTTTTTTTTTTTTGTTAACATCCAGGGGAAACTTTTCATTAAAGAAGATAAACAGGCAGCCATCCTCGCTCCTTAGGATAAGATAAAACAAAGCAGCACCTAAAAGGTAAAGTAAATCTGCATGGACAATATTGATACCTAGTATAATTTTTATTCTGGAAATAGACTTTTAGATTTGAGCGTATTTGATATTTACATCAATTTCTAATTCTAATATTATATTTGTTCAATATACTTACATGATTCTTTCCACTTCTAGTACTATTAATATATGGAACACTGTTTTATATATCGCTAATAGTTTTTCGCAGCGCAAGCAAAATAATGTCTTTTTAGGCAACATTCTGATACCTTGGTTTACATTGTTATGTTTTAGGTAGAGATCTCTTTCTTTAATATAATACAGCCAGTGTTACTCGGTCAATATGTAGTTTTATATTAGTGAAAGAATTTTTAAAATCGGTCGAGTAGTTTATGACTTAAATCGTAATAAACAATCAAAAAATCCAATGTTTCCTCTTTATAATACTATGTTGGTGATATTTATTTGTTTTCTCGTCTGGTTAGGTTTATAAATAAAAATAAACAATAGATATCAATATTCATAAAGATAATAATAATACTGTTATATGTATTATATACAACATTTATATGTATATGTTTATTTTTATCCATAATATTTATTTTATATATGCAATTTGTATCTATATTTTTATTTTTATTTTTATTTATAAACCAACCAGACGAGAAAACAAATGAATATCCCCCATACTATTATTATTATCTTTATTCAATATAGTAGACAGAGTACAGTATAATAGAATACTTACCGGTATTCTAAATATAAATGATATTAAAAATAAACAACATCTGTTGTTTGTTCTTAATCGTAGAACGTCCAATTAATTACAAACATCAATTTAACACGCATCATCGTTCATTGTTCTTGACATGCATATTGAATTATTAATTCTGATAGTAACTATCCACTAATGCAGATTGTAGATTAGGTTATGTCAGTGTTGTGATCATAAATAGTGCCATTTAGCTTAATTATATATACGTTATAAAATTTGAAGGTTATTGGACGAAGTTCCTTGTATGGATTATGCTGATGAAGAGAACTGTTCTTACACTTCCCTTCCATCCGCTTAATATGTTTCCATCACGATCAAATCGTCACGAAAATACCGTGCCATTCAATAACAACTATTTGACATATTTCCCTTAATTCCAAGTTATTTAATTTAATTGTTATCATTTGCATTTAGAATATTTTTAACAAAACAGAGTATTTGCACAGGGGATAACATTTTTAGTTATTGTAAATATACATAATACATTCATCAATACTAAATTACCACAAAGTGATCTTCGTTCCAACCGTGTGTTCCACGACACTTACGCATTTCCTTTTATTATTTAATTATTTGATGTCAATACTTTCATATCTGTGACACATGCCATATAATTTGATACTTAATAAACAATGAAAAAATAAGTTTTTAATTTCTAACTTGTTTCTTTTTTAATTGTATGGAACAAGATTTTAGTGATCATAATCAAACTGACCCTAGCTACCGAAAATTTAATGCTTAGTACAAACTTTGAAAACTTGGATGACGCAAGGAGGACGCGAATTTCCTTCAAATCACATAGTGAGTTTTCTTTTCTTTTGAAACTGGAACATCTCACAATTTTTGTAATCAACACTGTAACACATTTCTCTTTGTTCAACATTGTGTTGCGTGATATAGCAAAAATTAAAACAAATGGAACTGTGAAACATAATGTTGTTAGTAAAGTGTTGTTTTACTGTTTTAATCAAATAAAGCAACCTAATTGCCTATAGACCTTTAAGTTACTGGTCACAAAATAGTATACAAGAACTTCTTCATATATTTGTTACTTATCATTACGGCCTCCTGCGAATTGTCAGACTTGACTTAAGTCAGTCCTATATTTTTAATTTTACTTAGATGTACATGATTTCTCAGAGCTCATCCTTTTCCTCGGTTGGAAAATAAAATGAGATAATAATTTTTACGATGCTCGCGCAAAACGACCATTTTGCTTACCTATCTATAATTCCAAGTTAAACTTTCTTTAACAACTAAGAATAATTTTCGCCCTGCACTTGCATGAATCAGTTTTTATAAACACAACTATACAAATACATAACTGTTTACTTGTCTGGCCGTAAATACAAAGGCATCACAGAGAATTATAATGCATATCACAGGTTTTTCTGTTACTGATACAGTTTCGTGACATGATATTTAATTAAAAGTTCACGAATCGAAAGTAACAACATTCTTTTTCACACTCACGTCACAGAAAACTTGAAGGCCGTCAGATGTCGTTTAATAATAAACCGTGATTTCACGCAGGTGGCTTCGGCGAAATTTGCTAATGCTAACTTTACACTCGCAGTGTTATGCTTTCAAAACTTCCGAACAATTTAAAGGTATCCGAATCAGGTAAAGTTTTCCCAACAGTAGAAAACAGGGAGTATCTTAAAACTTCGAAGGATTTTGTTAATTTTAATACCTCCGTCATTGTTATACTGAAAACATTTTCTCAATTCTATCCATACTTTTTTATTCTATACTTTTTAATAATTTGTATAGGCGAATAAAAAAGTATAATAAAAGAAACAAGAAATAGTAGAAAAAAATTAAGATTAATTAAACTTTCCTTCTCTTTTAAACTTTCGGTTGAGCACTCATGCGGGAAATGTAAATTTTTTGTCTATGCCCTTCTTTTTCCCCTATCAAACTATTTTGATATAGAACGTATTAATACATAACCGTGTGTTTTTCTGAACGTAAACCATTTTAAACGGTCAAGTTAGGTAGTAAAGTAAGTAGTAAGTTTACTAATGAGTTCAGTATTCAAAATTTAATAAAACTTTCCAGTTGTCTGCTTTCCAATGTTCTAAAAACTTCAGTGTCACTCCAAACATATAGGTGGAATAATCGAAGGTTTTCTTAGTATGACTTTTATGATTGCTTTTTCAAGTTCTTTCTAGTTTAAGAACAGTTGTTTTGCCGTCCCGTCCTCACTTTACAATTCCACCATCAAGAACCGATTGACAGAGACAAAGGTAAACCAGTAATATATTTAGTAATATGTTCTAGTAATATATCTAGTAATATATTTTAGGGCGTATATTTTTAGTTTTTGGTAAAAACCACCTTATACGAAGGCTAATCTACATTTTAGAAATATTGCATCGGTGTTGTAGAGAATAAATAGTGTTGGTCCAAGTGTACTGCTCTGTGGAACACCAAAATCACTGGGAAGCACGCTACTGGAGTAACCACTTACTCTCACGGCTTGTCTCCTATTGAACAAATAACTTATAAACCAATATAAAAAAGTTTTGGCTCAGTGTTCTAGAAGAGGATGTTCTTACTTTTATTTAGATACGGCATATTTCCTCGGTTTTTAGGCTAGATCTTTTATCGGCAAAGGCACTTTCACAATATGTTTATCCAACTGTGGCACGCCACCTGAAAGGAAAAAGAATATTAAATAAAAATAATAAATAAATATTAATCGTATTACAAATTATACTTACATATTTCTGCACGAGATGCGTCGCGGCTGCGCTGGAGTTGGAAGCGCCGTTGCATCGCGCGATACAGTAGTGCGCTCACGGCTTCCGTACATTAAACTGCGTCACTTGTACCGATACGTAAAACTTGCGAATCCAGTGCTTATATTTGGGCAATTAAATCTCTGTTGTGTATGTGTGAGTTCTAACGTTGTGTATGTATATGTTACGTGTTTTAAAGTGTAAATAAACAATATACCTGTGCTGAACAATTATAGTTTGATTTACAAACGCGACAACTATTATAGGTTTATCTCAAATAGAACCCGAAACCTATACAACTTTGTAACTTTAAATGTAAAGTAAAAATATATCTTAAGGACAACATCCATTGTTTCGTTTTCTATTATTTTGTCGATTTTTATTACTTGCGAAACATTCAAATACTATTTAAGTAGATCAAGTAAGTTACTTTAACTAAGCTATTTACCCGTTATCAAAAGACTGTTATTTATCTTTAGATAAGCGTTTAATATAATGGCCCTTCCTTTAATATATTTCTGTACTTTGTCGGACTTATCTGCTCTTTAATGGGAAAAAATGGAGTTAACGGTCGTTATACCCAAACATAACATTAATAAAAATGAACTTCAATTTAGATAGGACAGAAAAATATTGGCTCTAAAAATTGGTTTCTACATGTTAAGTATAATATGGCTATAAAATGTTGTAGTGAAGCAGCCGGAGGCACATGTCCCAAAAATACTTTATTTATAAGCTAAGAAAAGCTAGTTGCCTTACAAAACTCAGCAGGAGATAATTGTCCAGTATACAGCCGTGATAGCTCAGTGTCTGGGCGCTAGCTATTAATTCAATATACTCGAGAAACTTGAGTCCAAATCCGGTGCCAATACCGATGAAATTTAGCCTTAGCTTTTTTTAATTGAGCCTCCTACGCCAGAGGGTGTGGGTTCGATCCTCAATACTGAGAAAAATACTGTGTGATGGTTTTTCTAGTGTCTGTCTTTTAAATATACATAAAATGTATTTATTTAAAAAAAAGTATGTTTAAGTATGATTATCAGTTATCTAGTACCCATAGTACAAGCTTTGCTTAGTTTGGGTCTAGAGACGTTGTGTGAAAATGTGTCCTAAACATATTTATTATTTATTATAAGAAAAAACATTTTTCAAAGATATTGAAGTCCACCGATCTGCAGTGGGCGTGAATGACTATGCCCTAATGATCGCTCCGTGGCGCAGTTGTCAAGGTATTGGCTTCGGCGTCGGGGGTCCGATCCCCATACGGGACTACTATTTCTGTGACCCACAATATAGTTGTTTCGTATCTGGGTGTTTGTCTGCGTGAAATTTTTGTTTGTAAAACGTCTTTACAACACAGGATAATGTTATCTTAAAGTAAGGGCAATGTTTTTATAAAAAAAAAACCCTCTGTACAGGGTAGGCCATTGCCCAGCATATGCTTGCTACTTTAACTTTAAAAGTTTATAGTACTAGATATATTTTTTAATTAACATATGCGACTAATAAAAATATAATATAAGTCAGTATAATACGGAAAAAGCACTTAAACCAAAAGTTAAGTGGTCGTAACAAAAAAGCTCTGCCCATTGAATTTAAGGAATGGAGCTATTAAATTTAAATTAATTAAGATATAAGTTATTACTTTGTAATAAATGTTTTGTCTCTTTAGCATTGTTAACAACTCGTTAATATTTTGATAACTTAGTTTATTCTGTGTTTTGATGAATTATTAGTTATTCTGTACATAACTATTTAATAAATGTACACTTTGAAATATATTTTTAATATAAGGACTAATATAAAAATTAATGTATACAGAAGAAATGTATGAATATATACGGAGAAGAACAAAATGTTAAAAATATTAAACTCGTTAGAGACTACCTACGTCATAGCATTTTTATTGATCGCATACTTCCGATACTTCTGAATTAATTTCTAACGATTCTGCTGTCCGAAGCCAATCCATATTCACTTCAAACCATTCGGCTCAAAAGCTATTGGAACCAATTTCCTTTTTGAATTTTAAACTAAATACGCAGCCTAAGCCGCCCTGCCAATAAAGTGCCACGATGCACGATTGCGCTTGATACCGTTTCGATAGCGCAAAAAATTAAAATGACTGGAGTGTTGGAAAAATTAAAACGTTTTTGCAATGATCTGAGTGGCAATAAACGCAAAACGGACACAAATTGAAAAGGTGAACAGATATTTGAGCTTTTATATCTACAACTAATACATTTGTTTTTCCTTAGCTCTGATTAAGATTTTTATAAATTGACGAAAATTCCTTATCTGGCTTACTTAAGATGAAAATTAAAGTGTGAATTTTTGGACATAATTGGATAAAAACTTACTTCTTTTTCGTTTGTCAATTTCAGAAAGGCATATAATGTCTAATCCTATAGTGATCTAAAAATACATTAACTTGACTTGATGCTGGAACTGTAAAGGTTTTATTAATAGCTCTTATAGAATCCATAAAATGGAAATTGCATCAAGTCCTTTCTCCTTAGAATAATCCATGAATACGAGATATATTAGCAGTAATGGAAGATACTGGGCAATCCATTGCTACACCATCAATGTACTCTTTCTTTTTTATGTGAAAAACTGCTAAGCGAACAGACGGTGATTACCGCCGCCCATGGACATCTGCTACACCTGAGGGTTCCAGATGCGTTGACAATCTTCCTTCTAGTCTACTTTTCCTCCTATAATTTTTAGGTACAATTTAGTTAAAATATCCTATTGATAGGTATGTAGGTAAATAAAGGCTGGATATTAAAACTATTGTTGGAATCTCTGATTCTGTGATGTTCTATCGTATTAACAAAAAAGTAATAACTCTTTAAGTAGGCCTTTATATGTCGTCTGAACGGTGGGAGGATTTCTAACAGAATTTTCTTAATTGAGTTTTGGGTTAGTGTTACTTTAAGTAACCATACAATTTAGGGGCGTTCTTATATGAAGGTCTCAACAATGTGACCTCATGAATTGCTAAACATGAAAATGAAGCAATTTTCAGCGAAAATTCTTTTCGATCATGATAGTTTGTTCTTTTTTTTACCAATCCACTATATCTTATGACACACTATAAAATATTACTTCAAATTTACAGTTATTTCTTTTACTAAATTATTCAATGCACCTCAAGAGCCAATACGGTTAAACAGTTCAGAAGGAAAATGTAAGCAATTTATCTTAAAAGTAAACGCCAGCAGTAGAAAACGGATTATTGATTTAATGGTTCATTGTCAGTTGTCACCTGATAAACGACTCCACCTGTTTCACGGAATCTCGGAATGAATTGTTGTTAAGGGGAATAACGTTTCCCTTAAATTATAAGGATGATAACATATTTCCAACTGACGTTATAGCATGGGTTCTTGATTTGAAAGAATGTATTTAACGTAATATTTGGACAAATGGGCAGATTCGTCCGGGTAAGTGCCACGACCTCACGGACGACCGGCGTAAAGTAGAAGTGTTACACTTCTGCGTTTCGTCTGTAGAGTGAGGTAGCCGGGGCCCACTTTCTTTAAAGGCGGCAACGCATTAGCAACCCTACGGGTGTTGCAAATGTCCACGGGCGGTGGTTATCACTTAACATCAGGTGAGCCGCCAGCTCGTTCTCCACTTTCTCACATAAAAAAAATGTACCTTATGTTATTTCCCTCGGCCGTTGGAGAGTAAAGCTTTAAGATCGTATTTAATTATGTATATCTGTACGTCGACTTCTTTGCTCGATCGCACGCTTTGTAGGTTCTATAACTTAATTGGCGGTTTTATACATAATATATTTTGTCATTAGAATTGGTCTTAGTTGTAGGTGAGACATAGAGTACATTATTTAAAAATGCGTCCATGAATAAAAGGTCTTTAAATAACTAGAATTTTTAAGTGATTATGTTTTTTTAAGTTATATTTCTTTAGGCACTTTATGTTAAAAATTATGTTATTGAAATTTTAAGATGCGCGCGCATCACTGTAACACATAAGTCACACCTTTGAAACTGCCCCCTAAACCACTTATTATAGATGGCAGCATATTGTCAATCACATTCGCCACTTACAGTTCTCAGTGAAGAATGTAAATGGCGCTTTCGTAATTTAATTATTATTATTTATACCCTTTCCAAGGCTTTTTATTATTTTATTGTAATTAATTAAAACCTATTTTTAATTAAGCCAAAGACATATAACTTTTCACGCGCGTACATAAGTGCACCCATTTTTTTTGTTTTAATTACTGAATACATTCCTTTTTGTAAAAATTATTTTATTTAATATCAAGGCCTAACCTTTAAGAGTAACCCAAAATAAACAATGCGGAATTTGGGTCAGCAATTGCTTTTCCGGATAGGCTTGTAAATTAAAACTGTGAAGATCTTGACCCGTTTCAAATTATGTAGGTATAAACAGTATAGTTAATTTCTCCAAAACTTTGCTACTTTTATTAAAGAAAAGTTCTTTATCGGCTGAACGAAGAAATATCTCCTACTTAATAGAAATAAAAGAAACCCTGTAGCGACGTCTTTCAATATAAATAACTATGGCAAAGGGAGAGGGTTGCTAGACCGCGGAATTTGTAGGCATTTACAATTTAAATGAGATACGGTATTCAAAGCAGGTAAGGCCTTAATTTATTAGATTTACTTTAACATTAATGACGTGTTGTGATTTATTTAATACGTTTCCTTATTGAAAAATGTCATAAATATTAATGTAAAAATGTAACAGAAATTAGTAAAAAGTCTTTTTCATATAGATAGGTTTTTTATTGCTGTGAGACTCTTTATTGCTGATATATATATACAGGGAGGCTTTTCTAAGTGTATCCATTTCTTTTATTAAATTCTAGACGTAAATAATGTTATATAAAAAATGATAAATATTTAAAATCACTCGTAAATAATTAAATACATTCATTTGAACTAACTCAAAAAGTGCGTGATTTATGGGCAATTCATTCATTTTATGCGCGTTTAAGTTTCAAAAGTATACGATGCATTTATGAATGACTACCGCATTGTCAACAAGTTCTGTTTTTTAGGGAATGGAATGGCAATTTTTTTGAAAAAAAAAAAAGTTTGTTTTTATTTCAATAAACGATTATACTACCGAGTCTGAACCTCCTGTGTGAATTTGGGCACCTTTAGAAAAGCCACTCTGTATAATAGGAAATATTTTCAAGCCAAATAAATTTATCTCCTTTCCCTACCCATTTCTTATTGAGCTGTATCTGCTCTACTGCATAGTCATGTCAAACGTCTTTCAGAGAAATTGAACACGATTGACACTAAAACAGCAAAGAAAAAAAAACCATTTTCCCTGCTCATGCAGATAACGCCTGGTATTTAAAAAACTCAAAAAAGTCATACCGCCGTTCTCAAAAAAAACTTGCCCTTGTGAATAAAGGCTGTGGTGAAGGCCTCAATTACAGTGCCAGATAGCTTGCTCGCCATATGGCAGCTTCCATCATTTGGTTCCTCAATTGATATGATAATACAGCTAGTGCTTTACAGGTTACAGAAATTATCAAGTCCTAAAGCATCTAAGTACTAAGGCATCTTAAATAAATAACAAATAAGTCAGTTGTAGTTGTATAGGATGTTACAAATTTCGTTACTTTTTTATTTAATTAGTTTGTTCGAAAAATATATTTTTTTAATTATAGGTTTTTTTAACGTTAACATTTTTTATGATTATTGGCAAGTAGCGTTAGACGTGTGTTCATTAATTTATTGTCGCGGTTGTAACGACACGCTGTATATTAAAAAAAAATATCAATAAATATGAACTCACTGCTGCACCGTTACCAGCCCGGTTGATGTACGCGGCGGTGGCAGCGCGAAAAGAAAATTAAAAAAAAATAAAAATACAAAAATGTTAATCAAAAAAGAGCACGGACCACGAGACTGTAGAGTAAGTTTGTTAAATAAAAAGGAATATATATAATCGATATCTACTGTGTGCGTATGTTTATGAATAATGAATCATTAAATGTATGTTAGTATTTCCGATCATGGTCATCTCGTGATCGAAAATGCTTAATGCTTTAAAGTATTTTAGGCGTCAGGAATTTAAATTTGACATGAAATCCATGGCATTCGTATCATTTTATCTATTTATTTCGTCAATTTGATCAGAAAACAGTTGTTTACTAAAAAACATGACAACGCAATATTGCAGATTACGCACATTCGTATTCTACCTGTAATGTTATTTTTTTTAATTTACGCTAACACTACATACTATACTTGGAACTATCGTTACTAATTTTTATTTTTTATTATTTTAATGTCCGACCACAACGACAATCATGATGACAGATTGAGACGCCAGATTAACGGCCGGTTTCTATATTCTACCCACAAATAGATTTGGTTCTTGGAGATTTTTGACGTTAGTATTATGGAGATAATGTCCAATATCTATCGCTAGTAACAGAAACTATCTGCTTGTAGAATCTAGAAACCGGCTGTTAACCTAGTTCAAACGTCATCGGTAACCCAAGTATCATCACTGATTTTTGCCATTTCATTAAAAAAATATTTTTATAATTAGGAGTCAACACAGTTGTTATAATTAGAAAAAACAAGGTTGACACGAAAAAACAGGATAGTTTCAATAAAAATATTCTTAAACTAGAGAAAGCTATTTCAGTTAAGTATATTATATTATAACCATTCTGAAAACGAATTTTAAATTAGTTATTTAGACACATATTTAAAGTTAGTAAATTGAAGAGAAAAAAAATTGTCACTGATATTTGTGGAAAATGTATTTATGCACCCCGTAAGTAACGCCAAGCCTAATTAGGGCTAGTAGGTTTTGCGTGATTCGCCTCAATATCAATACGTCAGATTTATTATACGAGTTATTGATTAGTGACTATTTACCTAACAAACCTTGATTTTTTTCTCTTATGTGACTAAAAATTTTCTCGTTAACAAAATATTATGGACATATTTTTAAATACGCATATTAAATGTAAATTATATTGAGCAGCTGAGCTTATCTCGTCCTATGCAATGTCGAATGCAGCTAAAATCATGTGAAACTAAGCTAAATTAGTTTGAAGTTAAGTGGACCTGCTGCTTTTACAGACGTGTGGTCGCAACGAGTAAGCCAAAAGTTAATGAAAAAAAAGTTTAATGTAAACAAAATTAAGAAAATGTGTGCGTCATTGGTACGATGTTTCTAATCGCACGGTACGGATTTGGTGGATGGGGTCTAGGCATAAAAGTGTACATTTTAATTAAAAAATATATCTAGTACTATGAAATGCTTGAGTTAAAGTACCAGCCAATATATGACCCACAGTTTATTGAGGGTATTAGATGCCCTAATACCCTAAATCATCACTACGACCTCGCAACCCCACTGCAGATGGGTGGACTTCACATATCTTCGAAATATTTGTTTTCGAAAGTATGCAGGTTTCCCTTACGATGCTTTTCTTCTAGAAGTTGTTCGAGTATATTGAATTTAGCTAATAGCTAGCGCCTGGACACTGAGCTATCAAGGATGCACACCGATTTATCAAATTCTGCTGTGTTTTGTTAAGTAACTAGCCTTTCTTATTTTATATAAATAAAGTGTTTTAGGACATGTAACTCAGGCTGCTTAACTACAACATACATTTATAGCCATATTCTTTACATGTCAAAACCAATTTTTAGAGTCTATTTATCTGTCCTATCTAAATCGAACTACATTTTTATTAATGTTATGTTTGGGTATAACGACTGTATAAAAATTGTGTATATATTTCATTGAATTTAAAATTAAAAAAAAAATGTGTCATTATTAAATAAAATGACGGTTGTGTAACATATAAAGTAAGGGTTGTCAAAAGTGGTGCTGGTAAGTGTAAGAGCAAAAAAAATTCTCACAACTCATTACTATACAAAATAATTAACTTTGTTATTTCAACCATTCTTACTCTACCTTTCTCTAACATACATTTAATAGCGGGCAACAATTTCATTAAGTTAGTGTTTCACTTGAAATTCCGGGGAAGCTGCAATGAATTCGGTCTGTAGTTGCTAGGCCGTTTAAACATTTACATCCTGGTACGTTTTAATTATAATTTTACTAAAGGATTTACACCACATATAATAGTCCCGTGATCATGAACACTGGAAAGGGTTCAAAACGTCGGGAAATAAAAAATCTAATTAAACGCAATAAAATCCGCAAATATTTTCATTTCACAATGTATAATATTCGCGTAAAATCAAGAAATTAATACACTAGCAAAAAGCTGAGCTTTGTGAGGGCTCGCGTAATTTTTCTAAATGGTAATAAACCTGCTCTGTGGCTCCGCCGCTTACCATATTTCGGCCGCGACAGGTAGGGAGAACGGTACACGGCAATAGCGACACTATTCTCCCCCCGCAACTCCTACTTGGAAGTAGAAAACAGGGAGAGTGGATCCTCTTCTACCACCCCTACCTATCCCCTGCACCCTCCAGCACGCCTTCAGAGTGGGCCTACCCTCCGCGGCCGAAATGTGATGAGCGGCGGAGCCACAGACCAGATCCGCCGCTGGGTGCTGGGAGGCTTGCTGCTTATTAGCACTGGCTCTCCTGTTTCCCATGGCCCCGGTCAGCGAACTCGAGGGAGGTCGCTCGCCGTGAAAATGGGGCCGAGAATTTCCACAAAAATGCTCAGATTGTGGGATAGTGTTAGGTCTCGCTTCGCTCGCCCTAATTACAATGTGATATATCAAAGCTGCCTTAACATTAATAATTTACACGATTGACGATAAAATCTTTGTACCATTCATTTTTTCTAAACAAAATATAATTTTTTACTCAAATTTACTTATATTATTGGGCCGTTACAAAATTAATGGCAAATTCTAAAAAAAATTAATTTTCGTGATATAAATATGATTCTTATCTAACGTTTTCTCGTCTGAGTCATCAACAAACGTTTTTTTTTTCACGTTCTTTACGGCCTGTTAATGTGAGTCTTCGCGTTATTTTACTGTATTGTTTTTATTCTTTGTTTCGCTGTAACAATATCATTAATATACTTACTGTAGGTGAAATATTTGACTGGTTTTCACTAAGTTATCGTTCACGCATTCCTATATTATTTTTTGGAGGTGCTCACTAATAGTCATTTCAAAACATGTTCAAAAAATGTCAACCTTAGTTTTGTTGCAGTTGCCGATGATTAACTCTTTAGTTTTCTAATAGATGGCGTTATTAGTACAATAACATAGTATCCAATAAATATTAAAAAAAAAAACAAATTACATTTTTTTTGGTAGATAACACATCTAGATATGAAGTTAAATTACTGTGTTAAGGCACAAATCTATAGACCTGATACTTTTTCCGTAAAGTGTACCACAAAAGTGCTCAGATTGTCGAATAGTGTTAGGTCTCGCTTCGCTCGCCCTAATAATGAACTACCCTAATTACATACTAAATGAAGCTAATTTACGGATTTTTATCTAGTTTTAATTGTGATTTTGAAAGTCCCGACGTTTTGAACCCTTTGAAAGACAAAAAAGCACAAAAATTAGCAATAAAAATACTCATCGCATTAATTTAAATAAAAAATTTTTATACTTGAAATATCTTTATTTGCATAGTTGCTCTAACCATAACATTTTTTAGGTTATTCATATAGATCTGAATGTGAAATAAAATTTAAAGAATGGACGATATTCAGTTAAATTGTTTAAATTTTAAAATTAAAAACGTGTACATTCTAACTTAATGAGTAAATTTAATTTACGCAAAACCTTCAACACCTTTCTGGAGAAAGTCTGGACGAGGTATAAAAAATGAGTTGCTGCCGACCTAAATACAACTTAATTCTGTCCAACAAAAGACTCACTCTGAATGCTGTTTAATTAACCTTGAAGTAACACTGTCCAGGTTAGTGTACTCTTAACAAAATAACCTGGAATGTTCCTGGCAACTAAATCATGCATCCCAGATTACTTTTTAAAAAGATATAAATGCAATAAGTATGATAACTATTTATATCGTATATAAAAACCTGAGCGCCCAGTGGAAGTCTTAACTCCGGTATGGAAGATGCGGATTTGATGAATACTGAAAACACCGGTAACTTTTTTCTTCATAAATTTATCTATTAAACTCACATTTAGATCAGGTACAATCTGTTCCGACTTCCGGAGAGCTAATTATTTTATTCTCAAAACCATAAACTTAACTTAAAATTAAAGCCCGTATTTAAATCATGTTTGGCACAGCTGTTAAGTTATATTGGGTTCTGTTAGGTCGTGTGGTTGATTCCTAACATGGACATATATATTCAATGCTTGATCCACAGATAATTATTTCAAGCCTGGGTGCCATGATAAAGATCCAACACATATTTTAACGCGTTAGGTATTTAAAAAGCATCAAAAATAAATAAAAACGTATAGATAATACAAATGTCATAAAAATTCTGATCATTTTCAAGTTCTCTATCATTGCTTAAAAGGCAGTCGATAAAGTAGATAAACGTTTTCAGCGAAAAACACTTCCAATAATAGATATTTAGTCAATTTGAAATTTCCATTACCAAAAACGCTTGACATTTCGCGAATCGATTGTAAAACACAAATCTGTGGTACACATATCCTAGCTGTGATGCTTCTTCAATTTTCTAATGGCACAAGCGAGGAATATATTTATTCGGGAGAAACGTATATTTTATTCAATAAGTCGCAAAGGCAACATTTTCATAAAATAGCTAAAAGCACTTTTAGTGCTTCTATTTATACCTAATCAAATGTCCTTTTGATTCTTTCGGAAAGACATTTTAATGTTAATTTAGATTTTTGATAGACAGTATCAAAAGGTTTAAAGAAGATGTTTGCTTGATTTTTTTTTTATGTAAAAGGAGGCAAACTAGCAAGTGGGTCATCTTATGGTAAGCGATCAACGCCGCCCATGAACACTCGCAACATCGGATTAAAAATTGCGTTGAGGGCCTTTGAGGTAGGTGTAGGCTCTCTTCTTGACTAGGTAGGGCCGTGAGGGGAGAGCAGTGTCAGGATTGAGATTCGTTCTCCCTACCCTCCGCGGCCGTAACGTAGAGAGCGGCGGAACCACAGACCATGTTCACCGCTGACGGCTGGGAGGCTTACTGCTTATTAGCACTGGCTCTACGAGCCGTGATAGCAGTGTCCGGGCGCTCGACTTTAAATCAATATACTCGAGCAACGTGAGTTCGATCCCCGGTGCCGGCACCAATGAAGTTTTTAACTTTAAGTGTTGACTTATCACGTGCTCCGCGGTGAAGGAAAACATCGTAAGGAAACCTGCATATTTTCGAAATAATAACAAAAAAAAATATTTTTTGAAGATATGTGAAGTCAGCCAATCCGCAGTGGGGCCGCGTGGTGGACTATGCGCTGATACCCTCTGTGCAGAGGAGGCCTTTGCCCAGCAGTGGGACATGTATAGGCTGTTACTTTACTTTACTTTACTACGTGCCATGAAATAGGGGCCGAGTAGGAAGGCGCGTTGAATGTTCTACGTCTAATATGCGTCTAGGTAGAGCTGTAACTGATGAGAGATTTAGGACACCGAGCCTTATAGAAGACGGCTTGGCTTTTCATTCAAAACGACCGCGAAATTGAATGCCGCTCGATACATCAACGTCAAGAGTTCCGATCGAATATGTAGCAAAAAGGAGAGTAGAGTTGCCTTCAAAAGAGGGAGATGAGTAAATGAGAACGGAAATAAATTTCAAATACTGAAAATACATTACATGAATATAAAATTTTAATTTGATGAAAAATATTTTAAATATAACATAACTGTGGCAGGGCCACGCAACAGTGTTAATTGTTGCACGAATGGGCAGATCCGTCCTGGTTAGTAACACGACCTCACAAAAGACCGGCGTGAAGTAGAGGTGTTAAACGTTTCGATACTGCGGTGAGTGAGGTATACGGGGCCCACTTTATTAAAACGTGCCAACGAATCTGTAACCCTACGGGTGTTGCAAATGTCTATGGGCGGCGGTTATCACTTAACATCACGTGAACCGCCAGCTCGTTTGCCACTTTTTCACATGAAAAAAAAAACATTTTTATACGTATATTCTACTTCTCTGATTCAAGAATAAAATCCTATTAACATTTTCGCTTATATTTTCACTCATAATGGAAGAAGTTGGTATTCTAATATTTCAAGCCATTGAAAACGTACCCAAACGTATAAGCGCATCTAAAATCATTAAGTTATAATTCTTCTAATGAACCGATAATCGTCATGGAGTTATTTAAAAACGGTTGCTTCCGTCGATGAGGCTATTGTCATAACTTCCTTCCATCATTCAGCACTCTTTTCGTTCCACTCTAAATAACCTTATTGGTATGTTCTATAAATTAATACCAATAAAAACTATTACTTATTTACCTTTTCAATTAAAGTTACTTAAAGTTTCATCAAAGTTTAATCCATCTATTTTAATTACTTTTTATATAATAATTATATCCCTTTATTACTCAATATCAACAACAATGTAGAAAAAATTAAATAGAATATTCCATAGCAATGAATTTAAAGGCATCGCGAAAGAAATAAGTGCGTTTGAGTGCTTGAATTATTCATTTTATTCCGTAATTTATTTGGAGCAAAACCAAATAATAACTTCGCTTATTGAATTCCTGATAAAGGTAGAACTCGGTTTGATTTTTCACTGATGGTAGGAAATAATAAGAGAAATTGATGAATGAAAAAATACAGCGCCAATATCCAAGAATAAAGCGATGTAAACGGATATACGCATATTTGTGGTGTCATCATAAAAAACTGAAGAAACTGACGAGAAATTGAAGAACGTTCTGTGGGTGCAACTAATGCATTAGTTACTGAACGTTAATTGCTAATTTAAACGTTGATCGCTCACGGCGAAGGTAAATTTGTTTTTTTTTTTTCCTCATTCGCTAAAACTGGACAATTTCGTAATATTCTAAGCGAATTACATTAAATTACCATTACGACACAACATTATACATTACCATATTGCAAGTACCTTGGATTTAGTAGGCTCGACTTCTTTTTCTCCGAAGGGGGTTGGGATAAAGTCGATAGATCCAGCTTGAATGTGGGGAACCGCTTACTAGTCATTTAAAATTAAAAGAAGTCAACAATTATACATTGAAAATACTTTTATCATTATATTTTACATAATATATTAATATATATTATTATATACAATATAATGTATCAACATAAATTATAATTATATAACATAATATTATATTATATTACATATTGGTCATGGAGTTTTGGATTTCAGAAGGCCGGGAATTTCAGATGACTTATCTTGTCTTCACTTTTTTATCAAGATGGCAGTTTACAATAATACTGCAATATGTACCATTTATCAACGTTATTTAAGAATAACGAGAGTATTAGTATATTTAAAGTAAAGAAGAAACAATACCACGCCTGAGCCGTGACTCCAAAATATCCAATAACTCATATGATATATGAATGAAATATCATGGAAAAAAATACTGTATGTACTCGTTGCTCAAAATCTGAGTATATTTCTTCGATACTGCGATAAGCATATTTATGAAACGGTGTTATTTATTGCCGCCAACCCTCTGCGAAAAAAAAAGATTCATTCGCGCCCTTTACATCCGTGACCGCCGCATAACTTACTTAAATGGACATGTAAAGACGGTGAGAAGGAATACAAAAAAACTGGTCAAGTGCGAGTCGAACTCGTACGCCGAGGGTTCCGTACCTACCCACTAGGGTAGGTACGGAACCCTCGGCGTACGTCTACGGCTGTAGTCAGCGCCATAATAAATAATCACCACCGATTGTCTCAGGAACGGGTGGACTTAACAAGTTCAAATTTATACCGAATACTGAGGTTCCTAGTCATTATTAGTGCTAAATTATAAACTTATATTTTTACTAAATATATATTAGAGACAAATAATTGGATAACAATTAATGACAGTGCGTATGAATATAGTGAACTATCCAATATTCGAAAGCTAGATATAAAAAATATAGATAAGTACTGGCTCCGCTTGTGCCTCGCAATTATAAAGCCTCAGGTATCCCCACTACAGGAATCTCAGCAATATGAAACTGCCTTCATTGTTGTCAGTTTCTTTGCTGTCGTCCACAGATGGCACCTCAAATTAAATGTTGCCAACATTTGGTGTATGGCCCTGCGTCAACATGATAAAAAGACAAAGGGACAAGAGTTTAATGTTATAAGGGTTCCTTTCTTTACCCTTTAAGGTACGTAACCCTAAAAATGGCATCATATCACAAAGGCAATAGACTGGAAGATTAGTATAAATGTCAAGAAAAGTTCTTCATGTCCATTATCAGTTAACCTATAACCGAGTAGTTTAAAGCTGTGGTTTGGGATGACTAAAATATGGAGTAGATGAAATTCTGACGTCTGACCGTGCGAAATAGAATATACACTGAATTCAAAGCGGTCGGAGAATGTGCTTGAAGCGCGCGGACAAGACGCTTTATAAAACAGACTAGTGCCCCGCCCCGGCTTCACGCGCGTACAATGTACATATAAAACTTCCTCTTTAATCATTCTATCTAGTATAAACAACCGCATCAAGATTACGCCTTTTAAAGATCTAAGCATACATAGGGACAGACAGACAGCGCGGCAACTTTGTTTCATACTATGTAGTGATGTTTACAGATGGTAACAGTTGCGCAACTTCAAACTTTTAGAATTATTGTTGGGTTACTTGTAAATATTTACAATACGACGAATTAACTTCACTTAAAACTTTAAACCTAAGTTTTTTTTTTTTATGTGAAAAGTTGCCAAACGAGCAGTCGGTTCACCTGATGGTAAGTGAATACCGCCGCCCATGGACATCTGCCACACCCGAGGGTTACAGATGCGTTGACAACCTTTTGAAAATTGGGCTCCGGCTACCTCACTCACCAGACGAAACGCGAAAGTATTTGTCATACTTCCACTTTACGCTAAGTTCACAAATACTGCTTTAAACTGTGGTAGGGCCAGGCAACAGTCCTTCGCCGTTGCACGAATGGGCAGGTCCGTCCGGGTAAGTACCACGACCTGATCTGTTTCAGCCATGCCCTAATTAGACTTAACATTATGAAGCAACAATTTTTTTCAACGCAATTATCAATTTCGTGAATCTGAATTTATCACTCGTTCTGATAATAATTCCAAAATAAATAATACTAGCGACCCGCCTCGGCTTCGCACGGGTGCAATACATATAAACCTTCATCTTGAATCACTCTATTCAGTAAAAAAAAACCGCATCAAGATCCGTTGCGTAGTTTTAAAGATCTAAGCGTACATAGGGACAGACAGAGGGACGACTTTGTTTTATACTATATAGTGATGCACAGCAAAGATACGTTTACATTTCAAGTGACATTTTACCACAGTCACTCACTTGTTTTGCCTTCCCTGAACCCCTCCACTGACACTTAAACTTTATGGTATGGTATTAAAGTTCAAATTGACGTTTAAGTATAATTACGAATCATTTGTACGGGAATATAGAAAAGTGTTGTTTTTAGACGTTTTCAGGCATATTCGTTTATATATATATATATATATATATATATATATATATATATATATATATATATTAAATAAACAAATACTTAAACAGATGTGCAAAGCAAAAAAAACCATCAATTATAATTAAAGTAGTTAAGATATACGATTTGTAAGCTTACTCGTATTAATAGCTGATTAATTCTTGTTTTAAGTACCAGCAGTATATTTAATGCAGTGATTTCTCGTATTTAGCCTTTTATTGTTCAAGTTTTATTGGTTCACACTATCCTTTATTTCTTCAATTTATATAAAACTTTTGCTAAACAAATAAATTCAAATTAAAAATATCAAATGATTTTTTATGTAATATGTCGTAAGCTGTTAAAATCGGTGAATATGTTTTATGAGCAACAAGGCTTTTTACTTTAATTTTACGAAGTTATTGGGATTATTTCGTTATCAAGAATCATTCTTTCTGCGTTAGAGTTCGAACGACGGATCCTGGCCCAGAGTAGTAGAGAGCCCAGGGAGGACCTTGTTTCACCCGTCGCAGTGGCAGCTGCGCTTGGCGAGAAATGAACTTGGATGACACTGATCCTCTTCTGTGAAAATATTATGGTCCAGAAGGCGATCCCACGTAGAGACGAAGTAGAAACGGACGTGCTATCCCGTTTGCTCTTTTGTTTGTTGTTCTGGGCCCTTAGAAAAGGATTAGGTTATCCCCTGCCTGCCGTAAACGGCGACTTAAAGCGGACGTTAGGACTAGCAGCAGAGCAAATTGCCTTTATGCAGTTGCAAGATGGTGTGGAGATTGGCAAAGGTCCACCGTTCTCCGTGACGTGCTTAATGGCAGTACGAAGGGACACTGGTGCATTTCGTCGGAGATTTCGGTGTCCCTCCAAACGTAGCCACCGAGGGAGTGTTAATGGCTACGAGCTCACCTTGTCACCCTGTCATGTGAATGATGACGAGATGACAGGGTGGGAGAAATCTTTTGAAGATTCGCCCCGATAACAAAAAAGTGCTTAAAACAAACACCGCCCATTCAGTGGTGGAAAAAATTCTCAAAAATTTTGATAAATATTGTTTTTAAAATATATGTAATATCTTGTCACACAAGTTTCATCTTAAGTGCAGTGAAAATCACTATAAATAAAAAATAAATTTCAATAGCGACTATGACATGTCTATAGTTTTCAAAAATTCTCTGTAAAAATGTTATTTTAGAACGTGTGTTTTCTGTAAAGGAAACAAGCTAGATGGCGCCAACCTTTACTATAAATGCAGAGTTTTCCAACTTGGAAACAAACACCCAGACCCGGAATAATTATCTGTGGGCTGCACAAATATTACGCCGAAGATAATTTAGCATTTGTGCCGCCGAAGCATTACTTAGTTTAACGAAATAAAATACGTTTTAGTTTAATTTTAAATTATAAATAGCTACAGCACAACTCACTGTTAAGTCCTTGCAACACCAGTGTAGCCATACCGCATAGCCGCATAGATACTGCTGCCAACTGCAGAACACAAGACGAGATAAGCTTTTGCGACGTTCCAAGCGCCGTTAGAATACAGAAATTTTCTTTTAAAGCCATTCCTTGTACTAAGCCCTGATATTTTTATTCTCGAACAGATGTTTAAAATAAAACACATGTCCGTTTCGTATCGATAGCACAAATGCCGATTTTATATAAATCTAAAATAAAGATATATTTAAGTTGCTCTTAATTAAATTTATTTATTTTTTTACTATTTATTTTTATACTTTTCTGTTAGCACGTCCCATCTGATTTTCACCATGACAAGGGTTGAATGAATTTGGCAATGGTAGCCCTTAGCTTAAAGTAGCAGTAAAGTTTAAAAAGTTCACACTCTTCCGCACTACATATTATTTAATATGATAAATATAAAAGTGTGTGTGTTTGTACCGTTTGTCTCACGTCGAAACAAAGAAACGGATTGACATGATTTTTTTAAGTGATAGTTTAAGGTCAAAAGAGTGACATTTGAATTCTTTTAAAGAATTCCGAATTGGTCACGAAATTCTTACCACCGACACAAGGACTCCAGAAGTTAATGTACCTGGCGCATCCAACTAATCCCCAAGCAAAGTAGATGCTCAAATGCCTTAGTGTTAGTTACATAGTGCTCTCAATTACAGGATGTTATTTTTTTCGCAATAAAAACTTTTCCCGGCTCTTTCGCGTCTGACCAAATACATAATGTAAAGAGGAAAATTTCCAAAGGCATAGTTTTTTCTTACAAGAGATAATCCATAGTTTTCTACGCCGCACAGCCAAAAGCCTAGAGAAGAAAAAGATTAGAAATAGATTTTTATATGCTATTTCAAAATAGATCCACCCACTCCGCAATCGTTACAACGTATCGACAATACGTAAACACCTTAAGGAGCTTACGAAATAGTTGTTCGAAAGAGCCGATAACCAATCCCGTTGCTACGACCCTGCTGTTAAAGTCAGCGAGTATTCTCTTTTTTTTTAACATTTCCCTAGGATTTTAGGATAACATTATCCTGTGTTGTAAGGACGTTTTACAAACATAAATTTCACGTGGACAAACACCCAGATGCGAAACAAAAGAAAAATTGTGGGCCACACAAATAGTTGTCCCGTGTAGGAATCGAACCTATGACCCCCGATGTGGAAGCCAATACCTTTGACGACTGCGCCACTGATTTATCAATCAGAAACAAAGGCATGTCAGATTAAGATGGGACACAGCATGGCACATGGGGTGGGTTTCACTATTCACACATGATGTGACGGCACACACCACAAAAAAATCATGCAATCAAGACAAGATGCAACAATAGGATAGAAAGCACACTCACGTTGCAGTGCGTTTCCAATCACCGTTTACTAGGTGTAACATTCCTTATATAGCTAGCACCTACACTTCTCTCTCACTAACTTTCCGGTTGGCTGGTAGAAAATGCCTTATGGCATTAAGCCCGCCGTTTGTACCAGTTAGTACAAAAAAGTGTGCAAATAAATAAACATTCACCACAAACAAAACACAGTTCGCACCGTATGCCCGTGGGTAGTAAAAATAAAAAGTGACGCACGCATTAGCATCTGCGGCAGATGATCATATCAAGTTCTGCGTTCGCGATAAAGGTCTGGTCAAACAAGTCTACGGACTGGAAGCGAGACCAAAAATCCTGTAATAACAAAGATAATGATCAGGATTCATTCATTGAGTATTGGAATACTTTCAGTTATATAACGTACTAGCGACCCGCCCCGGCTTCGCACGCGTGCAATGCTGAATCTTTGTTTTCGACATCGCATTAGAAACCTCTAAAATTATCAGTGTTCCTCTACTATAATATGCATGAATTATACATAAAAACCTTATATCTATTAAAGAAAGCTGCATCAAAATCCGTTTGCGTCGTTTTAAAGATCTAAGCTTTTAAGATATAGGGACAGACAGACAGCGGGACGACTTTGTTTAATACTATGTAGAGAAGAAGTTCCATTAAAGTTAAATTGACAGTATGGTGTTTCTTATTTAAAGCGTTTCATTCCATACCATTTCTTTAGATGTTATACGAGAAAAAATAAATCCGAACCATATAAGATATCCATAAATTCTTACGATACAGAACGATAAAACAACCATTTAAACCGTGAGCGTTCAAAGTTAATGCGTAAATTAGATTTATAGAGAGACTTCAACACCTTTCTAGAGAAAATCTGCAAGAATGATGATAAATGTAGTCAGGGTAGCTGCGGGCCTAACGACTGTTTAATTCTACCGAAATTGTGATTTATCTTTGCTCAGCGTTATCGCGCACAATTTGAATAGTGTTTAATTGAATTTACACTGTTCCTTTACCCTGTATCTATTTTATACATTTACTTTACTGGAGAACAGAACTGGGGCAGATTTAACCACCAAAGTTTTGTCCTATTTATGACGGGTAACTGAGCACATCACGCTTCTAGTGTACAGGGAGGCTTTTCTAAGTTTATCCATTTTTTTTTTTATTAAATTCATTAGACATAAATAATGTTATATAAAAAATGATGAATATTTTAAATCAATCGTAAGTAATTAATTACATTCATTTGAAGTTATCTCAAAAAGTGCGTGATTTATACGCAACACATTTATTTTTCGCGCGATCATTCATAACTAACACGCACAGAAGTTCGTTTGTCTGCGTGAACAGTAAAATTTAGGTTCTGTTTTTTAGGGAATAGAATGGTATTTTTTTTTTTTCAATCAAAGGTTTGTTTTTATTTCAATAAACGATTATACTACCGAGTCTGAACCTCCTGTGTAAATTTGGATACCTTAAAAAGTATCTCTGTATATATTCTCAAATGTTATCATGAATGGCAAAGCCTATAAGAAAATATGCAACGACCCTTTTTGTTCGATTCCGATTATATATATATATATATATATATATATATATATATATATATATATATATATATATATATATCTCGGTAACGGCTCCAGCGATTTTCATGAAATTTAGTATGTGCGACAATTTAGAGTTTAGTGTTTAGATTCGGGGGCGAAAAATCGATCTAGCTAGGTTTCATATTTAGAAAATGTCCTTTTATCCCTGTTTTCAGGGAATGAAAAATATCATTCGAATATGGTAAATTGCGCCGCAAAAATTTTTTGTAATAGCTCGGTCGATAATCGGGCGGCCCCGAAACAGACGGCCGCGGTACGTATCACGATCATTTACATGCTTATTTTTTTCACACCACGATCGCACTCTGTGAAGCGATCAATTGAATATTTGGTTATGGCAGGTGTCGAGATAATGAGTCATCCGCCGTATAGTCCCGTTGTGGCGCCCTGCGACATTCATTTATTCCCAAGAATCAAAGATAAACATCGAGGTATTTGCTTTACGAACCCTGAAAATGCGCCGAGTGCGTTCGAAAATGCCATAGAAGAGGCGCTTAAGAAAGAATGGGCCAACTGATCCACTCAGTGATTCCATTGAATATATGGAATGTATAGAGAGGAACAATAAAAGTATTGGTAACTTTCTACATGGGCCGTTTTATGATTTTACCCACCTATATTTATACACCACGCGAAAGTGTTCTCCAGGTCCAGTATATGTTATTGTGGTAATGTTTAAATAGCTGTCTATGTTTTTTTTTTATATAGCATAAGGGAAATGATAGAATACATTAATATATCGCAATATAAGTGTCAGTGTCCGGGCGCTCGCCTTTAATTCAATTTACTAGAGCAACCTGAGTTCAATCCCCGTGCCAGCACCAATGAGATTATTAACTTTAAGTGCTGACTTATCACGTGATCATCGGTGAAGGTGTTGCTCGTCGTCGTGCTCATCAAGAGGAAATCTGGAAGTAATAACAAAACAATATTTCGAAAACCTGTTTTTTTTTGTGTGTGAAAAATGTGAAGTGAGACCTGATACCCTTTTTACAGAGGAGGCATTTGCCCAGCAGTGGGACATTCATAGGCTGAATGTGTGGAAAATTTCATCCAATCCCGTAGTAAGAAACAAGTTTTTAGTGCACTAAATTTCCTTTGTGATCCAAAGAACGTTGCCCCGCTTTCGATCCACCTATTTCTGAAAGGGAATTTCTCACGTCAATTATTTTGTACGAAACGTATAGTGCCTCTGAAATGTGCTCCAGATTTAATACCATTCAACGCCCATGTTTCAGCTCACTTATATGGGACGTGAGCGAAATTGTACTTATTTTCCAATATATCAATGCTTCACTTTTCGATCTCGTATACGTGAACATTTAAAGGGAAAAAAATTGTAATAAATACAGCAATCTGTTTACTTTTGTACGCAGAAAATGGTGGAAATACAATAAATAAGAGCTTTTGATAAGTTCTATACAACTTTTATTGAGCGTTTCTTACCTAACAACCCAATTTAAGATTGAACATCTGAATCAATTAAACTTCCTTATTTAAAGACTAGAATTTAGCTTTTAACAAGAAGCATTAATGAATTTATTTGTTAAACGCAATAAAAATAAGACTGATATTCCTTCAGACTTGGGTTCGAATTCGGCATAAACTTTCCACTAAAAGCTCTAGTAATGGTACTCTGTGTCAAAAATGTAAACATTTAAAAACTTACAACATCCTTATTCAGACGCACGACAGCGTTCAGCATGCCGTAGTGGCGGTATCCCGGCACACGGTCAGCTGTGTTTACTACACAGACGTCTGTGACGACGCAGCAGGCCGCCTTATCCAAAAAGCCATGGCGGCATCAACCTGCAAGATAAGAGACTACAACCTTAAAATGGCAATTAGGAACAGAGACGCAGCGGTCGCAGAGAGACTAGCAAAAAAATAACACCTATCACCAAATAACCTGCGACGACGAGATCTCCGTCCCTTCTCCCTACAGCAAAAACTGTGCAGATCAAAATATATATAAATATATATATATTAATTATTTTATATATATGTATAATAATAATAAAAAATATATAATATACAACTATAAACTCACTGCTGCACCGCTACCAGCCCGGTTGATGTACGCGGCGGTGACATCCCAAAAAGAAAATTTAAAAAAACATGTTAACCAAAAAAAATAAAGATTACGGACCACGAGTCTGTAGAGTTACTTTGTTAAAATAAAAAAAAAAAAAACATCCTTATTCTACCTTCATCACGCACGCACGCACGCACGCACGCACGCACGCACGCACGCACGCACGCACGCACGCACGCACGCACGCACGCACGCACGCACGCACGCACGCACGCACGCACGCACGCACGCACGCACGCACGCACGCACGCACGCACGCACGCACGCACGCACGCACGCACGCACGCACGCACGCACGCACGCACGCACGCACGCACGCACGCACGCACGCACGCACGCACGCGCACGCACGCACGCACGCACGCACGCACGCACGCACGCACGCACGCACGCACGCACGCACGCACGCACGCACGCACGCACGCACGCACGCACGCACGCACGCACGCACGCACGCACGCACGCACGCACGCTCGCACGCACGCACGCACGCACGCACGCACGCACGCACGCACGCACGCACGCACGCACGCACGCACGCACGCACGCACGCACGCACGCACGCACGCACGCACGCACGCACGCACGCACGCACGCACGCACACGCACACACACACACACACACACACACACACACACACACACACACACACACACACACACACACACACACACACAATTGATATTCATTTGCACTGCGTTCAGCTTTAGAGTACGTGACTTAAAACGCCATTCAAACACTAGCGTTTTAAAAGTATGTACGAAGTCGATCTCATTAAAATAATATGTAACTTTAATGGGAAATACCTACATCTTTATATCATTGGAGGTGTCATAAGGAAATTGCAAATAGTTATCACCACTGCTAGTGTACCACAACAAAATAGGCATTTAAAAAATTAAAAACAAAGCAAAAACGAAGCAAAAATTTCCTTCATTTGATGGTTTTAGCTAGATTAATCCTTAGTATTTTGCAAATCGTTGAGCAATAAATAGTTTTCATCGATTTTATATAACACTATGATTAAATGAATGGTTAGATTAACTATAAATAAACCGATTTTTTTTTTCTTAAGTAAAGCTGCCCTCGCTGCTGTAAATGCAACTTAAAAACCCCGAAGGGTCAGTCTATCGATTACATCCATTTTCAACCGTCTTCTTTTCTTTTAATTTGTTACCTCATAACTTTCGACCGACTTTGATGGCTGGTAGCATCCATTGACACTCGAATGATACACATTTAGCCTTTGAGCCACGGCTCAGTACTGAGACACTTCTCAAGAAGCTTAATAACTTTGCTGGCTTTAAGTATCGAGACGCCTAAAGAACAATAACAGTATCTTGTAAATGTCAAGGAAAAGAAATGAGCATAAAAGATAGGTAGCACGTGAAACTTGTGAAAATATAAGTTAAGCGCAAATAAAAATTGAATGACAATTTATCTATTCACAAACAATTACTACTTCGTAAAAAAAAAAAACCGGCAATGTCGGTAAGTCGGACGAAGGTGAGTAGGACGAAGGAAGGTAAGTACCTATGGTTTGTCTAGAAATCGCTTCGGAGTTTGTTGTATGGGAGCCTCCTTAAATATATTTTTATTTTATTCTGTTTTTTAGTATTTCTTGTTATAGTGGCAACAGAAATATATCATCTATAAAAATTTCAACTGTCTAACTATCATCGACAGACGGACAGACAGACCGACAGCGGAGTCTTAGTATTAGGGTCCCTATTTACCCTTTGGGTACGTACCCTAAAATGATAACATTAAACAAATAACCAAGTCAAGATAATGGATAAAAATCAAAGACGTTTCTGCAGATTATTTTAGTAACTTTTATGATACTCGTACTTACGATGATCCAAACACAAATTATCTAAGTATCAAAACTTTAGATATATAACGCTCTTATCGTTTACTTGACTTGTGGGGAAAACTGCTCGTAGAGTCATTATTGAGACTTTATAGACCGTCCAAAAGGACATTTCTATACTAAACTGAGCTTCATCTTCTGCTTTTAATGTCGAAACAATTTTTACATCGTTACTATGTTTTAGTGCTGGACATAAAATGACTTTATGTTTTAAATAAATAGCAGTTATAACTATAAAAATTATAACTAAGCTATACGTATCTTAACTATCTATACGTGTGCTTCATTAAGCACCTATCATCGCGACGAAAAATTAAGACTAACTACAATCCTTTTTGCGGGCAAAGTGAAATCGAAACGAAAGAAAGGTGGTTCCCGATGTTTCGAACCCTTTACAGCGTTCACGGTCATGGGATAAGGAATTAAAATTGAAAATAAACGCGATAAATCCGTAAAATTAGTTTCATTTATAATGTATGACTTGAATAGAACGTTTCTTTGACGAATTTATTTATCTTTCTTTGGTTCTCTTTATGTACTAATAGATAAAACGCACTGTGCTTCGATTTTATGATGGGAAAATTTCACTCAGCAGCCAGTACCAGAAACGATTATACATTGCATATGCGACGAAGTTAAATAACCCTTTATACTTCAAAACGGCACCACAATCACGCTAACGTGTCGAACGAAGGCATTAGATTTCCATTGTCTGCGACGTTCAAGTAACAACCTGCAATAACGGAGTGTTCCAAGTTGAAATTGCTGCAACAGATTACGTTGAACGCTTTTTATTGTAGCACTGAATGGAGCTTCGAAAACTATTACACACCTCGAGCTTTTAAAATGGTTACATACATAGCTGATCGTTTATAGTTCAGAGCACATGCTGCTGAATGTTTAGTTATTAATAGGTCCATTTATCGGATATTAGGCAAATGAAATAAACTGTAATAACTCTCGGCCTTGCTTAAAATTTTGTTAAAAGAAAGGAAGACAATGGAAGGAGACATTCTAATAATAGTATGTCATTGCCACCTATCTGCTATCGCTCCTTCGAGCCAGGCGCCTACACTCTAAACAAGCAATAAAGCTTTCCATACCCTGTCATCCAATCCAAACATGTCCAAGACGCCATATTTATATATCTGAATGCCAAATTCGGTTGCCAATGGCAAATCTGCAACACCTGCAAGTGTGTCGATGCGTTGACAACGTTCAAAATTTGGCTCGGTTATGTCTCTCACCAAAAGGGAACTAGTGCCTATACTATCAAATAAACTAGTGCCGTTTTCAATATCATTGTCATAAACAATAACTATGTAAGATGGTAGCGTTTTGTTCAATAGCGTGCAACGGAACTCTGTGATTTACATAAATTGTCGTCATTGTTAATTGTGATACAAACCGTACTGTTCTGAATTTCCTACTGATGTTTCTGTGCTTTTGATTTCAGAATACTATTTTTTTGCAGAATGCTTAATTTGTTCTAATTGCAAAATACGCAATGACACATCGTCGCCGTCTCGTTTTAGAGCTCAATACGAAAGTAATTTCTATGAACTGCGAATGGAATAATTCAATAATAGTACGTTTATACATATATACTTACCAAATCTTCATAAACCACAACAGAAAATCATAATTCATAATACTAATGGCGATGCATAAATATGTTTTTTTACTTTCTGGAAGTTGTGGACGTCACCTTATTGTGGTAGAGAATTCATCTAAGTTGCATACATAAACTATTTCTACCCACAACTAGACTGCATAGAATAAGTAAAGCTTTTATGGGACATTGTATTCGTTTTTACAACAAAATCCTGGATTCAACAAAATGTAATGGAACGTTTGAAAAGATCGCTTTAAAAGATCTTATATGTATAAGATATTAAAGAGATTATTTAAATGATAATTAAAAATAATAATTATTTAAATAAGTTAACAACATTTTGTGCTGTAACCATGAACCCTAGAAAGGATTGGCAACGTCAGAATCGTGGATTGTCGGGATCGCAACGTCAAAAATCTAAATAAAACGCGATAAAATCCGTAAAATAGATTCTTTTAACAATGACGTACAACATTCGGATAAAAACAATAAACTTAAATATTAATTATTGTAATTGCCATTTTATATCCAATTGTATTTAATCCATACTAATATTATAAATGCGAAAGTAACTCTGTCTGTCTCTCTGTCTCGCTTTCACTCAAACACTGAATGAAATTTGGTACACAGATAGTCTAGAGCCTGAAAAAAAAAAAACATAGGCTATTTTTTATTGGTGGTGGTGGTCGTGGTGATATTGCAAGATACTTACTTAACATGAATTAAAGGCTACTACAATAGTAATTGTGAAACGTTAATCTAAAAAACGCCCTACTTTTTGTTTCTTTCTCTCCTCGGGTATATTCCCAAATTCCTTTCTCTCCTCGGGTATATTCCCAAATTTCTGTAAAGATTTTTTTGGAGAGTCAGCTAAGATTTTTTTCACCGATAACAAAATTTTATTGCCATTAAATTCTGATTTTCGTTCTAGCCATAGCAATGTTACCCTTAGTTAATATCACGGAAGATATCCGAATAGGAATAGGAAACAATAAAGTAATTGTCCTTGCCTTGCTTGATATCAGCGACGCTTTTAACATGATTGATTTTTAAAATTTGTATGAAATTCACAGACAGTTTTCTTAATTGGTGATAAACATAAACGTATCCGACATATTTTTTATAAGATTCGTATTTGGTGTACGGAAATATGATCATGTCTCTCATTTCCACATACCCATTCAAATTCCCTGGAATGTAAACACACTTTTTTTACAACGTTCTTTTTCATTCTTCGTATTATCTATTATATCTAAAGATCATTCACTCAGCTTCTAAAATCTTCAAAAAATCTTAATTTAAAAATCCCTGCACACAAAACCAAATTACTTTCAATGTTGTAGATGCATAATTATATAATGTAGATTATATTTTCGATGTGCGTCTTTTCGTGGTGTGTGTAATGAATAATATTTATTCCTACTTTTTTGTCATATTCACAATTTTTTTTTTTGTTATGTATGCAATCATAATATTATGCATCGCCCTTTCTTCAAACACGCTACGTACCATTGAGGTAGCTAAAGTTACTAAATATTGTTTTCTCAGTCGTAAATTAACGATTAAAGTAGCATGCTGCCTATGTAAGTTATTCGAAGTTTGGATAACTTGAAATATGGAAAACAAAAGTTACTTTTGGCACGCGAAGTTCAGTAACACGATACTCTTCAATGTGTTGCTTTATATGAATAGATTTTGTTTATATTTCATGTTTCCACTTTCAAGTAAGAGGCCAGACAATCTTTTATTTAATGTTTAATTTTTGAAGCTGGTCATTGCACTTAAAATTAAAATTTTATGTTACAAACTTTTTCGCCGTTGCTACAAATGCAATAAAAAAAACAAGGTCAATTTTCGCGTAGTGAGGATGTCGACCGCTTAGCGTGGCTAGAGAAGCTGGACGTGTAAACCAGAAAGCATAGGTTAATATAACTAGTCTGGCCATAAATACTGTTACATATAAACTTTTCTTTTTTTCAACTTTTTAATTATTTTGGAAATTGGAACACGTATATTATTTTAAAAATTTAATTCGATTTTGCGCCAATTCACAAAATTTTTTCGTGTTCATTATCAAATTACAATATGGAATGGGGTGTTAAAGAAAATAGCATTGCAGTGATCGCCTTGCACAAAGTGGGTATGGAGCCGTCGATCATATTCCAAACACTTCAAAAGCTTGGTATCAGCCGAATGTTCGTATATCGTACTATCAACAGATACAGCAACACTTCGTCTGTCGAAGACCAGAAAAGATCGGGGCGGCCGCGTGTTGTTAGAACTACAAAAGCTGTTAATGCTGTTAAAGCCAGAATTCGCTGAAACCCCATTAGGAAGCAAAAATCTTATCGCGAGAAATGAAGATTCCGGCTAAAACTCTGTCGCGTATTATAAAACAAGATCAGGTCTTGTTCGGTGCTTATCGCCGATATACAGGACATGCCCTAAATCAATCTTTACAATTAAAGAGAGTGTATCGATCAAAACGCCTTCTGTCACGATACGCAGGTGAAAGGCACAGAAATGTCCTCTTTACCGATGAAAAAATTTCCACGATTGAAGAACACTACAATAAGCAGAATGATAAAGTGTACGCTCACAGTTCTAAAGAAGCTGCTCAAGTTGTCGGAAAGGTACAACGTGGTCATCATCCTGCGTCAGTGTTGGTTTGGTGGGGCGTCTCTTATCAAGAAGTCACAAAACTACATTTTTGTGAAAAAGGAGTGAAAACTTCAGCCAAAGTGTATCAATGTACAGTCTTGGATCATGCTGTGAAACCTCTCAGCAATACACTTTTTAAAAATATACCGTGGACTTTCCAGCAGGACTCCGCACCTGGTCACAAGGCACGAACTACCCAAGCCTGGCTTGAAACCAACGTTCCGGACTTTATAAGAGTTGAAGACTGGCCCTCATCAGACCAGCCAGCCAAGACCTCAACCCTTTAGACTTCAAATTATGGTCAGTTTTAGAGGATATGGCCTGCTCTAAACGACATGATGACATTGAGTCTCTTAAAAAATTTTGGCGAAATTTCCCTTGGAAACAGTGCGTAAATCCATAGATTCGTGGCCAAAGAGATTAAAGGCCTGTATAAAAGCTAAAGGTGGCCATTTCGAATAGAATATTATTATTATTTTTTTGCTGAGTCGGAAATAAATATGTAGGTATAAATTTTAATAATATTACATTACTTTATTTTAAAAAAATGCATTTTCATTTGTAACAGAACTTATGGCTGGACTAGGTATATACAGATAAGCATGATAATTTGATAAAATAACGTGTACGTCAAAAATCGTTAAATACTCGTAGGTTATAACGTCTGTTTATTGACTTCATAGACATCAATTGCGTCACCAGTGCTATCTATCATGAAAAATTATCAATTTCCACCAACAGGTGTGAATCTCAGTCCCTTACACCAATGAATTTCTAATTATTACGTTACACCCGTACACAAAATGCGAGTACACGGGCCCGTGACACTGTGCTTGCATTTGACAAAGGTCGGTTAAGCCATCCATATCATTGATCTATAATATTTCCTCATTACTCGAACACTTTGAGGTAAACATCCCATTATTTTTCTGTATAGGTTGTTGATTTACTTTTTTACTTTCATTATTGTTATTAGGAAATAAAATTTTGATTTACTTTTTACTAACCATAAAGCCTCGTAAGTCGACATCTACGGTTGCTACTTGTATCAAAAAACTAATGTTATCTTTTTATTGACTGTCTCTCTGTCTGTTTGTTACGGCTAACGTCTGAGACGGGTGGACGAGTGGTTAAATGTAGTCTGCCCAGCTTTAAAGCAACTCTATGACGCCATGAGGCTTCTAGTTCTGTACAAACTTAGCATGTGGTTATGTTGGGGCTACTCACGCTGGTATTATATTCCTTTAATTTGGTTTGTTTAGTTGGGTTTTAATTTAGTTTAATTTTAATTCTTTAGACAATATTAATTTATTTCTATGATAAGTGAATGTTGTGTTTAGTTGTAAGTTGGGTTACAGAATTGTGTTCTTAGTGTTTTTTTAATTATATCTCTGTGTTTTTGTGTTAGCAAATTGTTGAATTTAACTGAACCTTTCTTTTTAAAATGAAATAAAATAAACTTTCCATAGATTCAACAGTTCGCAACCGAAAGAAATTTTTTTGTGAAATTTCACAGCTATTGAGTAATAAATAAGTATTGAGGCACAAATGGCTGTTTTCCCATCAGAAAATATGAAATAAAAGTGATTTTCATTTTTTCGTTGAATTTTTATACGCTGACTGTGGAAGCTTTTCCGTGTACAATGCAAAATAGGATATGCAGTCGAGTTGAGAATACTTTCATTCTCAACAATTGATATTACTTTTATTCAGACAACGGTTAAATACCCGGATGGGAATTGCGATCAGGATTAAAACTTAAGAACAAATTATTTTATTGGCTCACTGCGCCGTTGGCTATATGATCTTGAGAAGAATTTAATAGCTTAGTGGAAATTACATTTTTTATGTTGGATCAACCACTGGTGGCCTTAGGAGTCCTTTGCAGATCCATCGGGCTTAAGGTGGCTGAGCGCTGAGTGCGCCTAGACTGCACCTCCATTATAGGTGACTAATCTTGAGGGCTCCCGAGGTAACCTCGGCTCGAGCCGTCAGGCCATTATTATTTTCACCAGTTTGGAAAGCCGCCAAGCTCTTAGGTCGCTTTGGCGGACGCTCCATGGACTAGGCTCAAGGGCCCCCCAAGAGGGGACCTCGGTTTGGGCTGTTACTGAGTAACCCGGTTATCATTCCGATTTGAGGGTGCCCGAGAGGGCCGGATAATCGTCTCGATTGGTAGCTATAGTCTGACTGGCTGAAATTACCTTTACAAAAATGTTGTTTTCAGCACTTTAAGCGGTAGCCGAGAAGAATCCATTTAAGTGGCAGCTATCTCACATTCGTTTAAACTATAAACATCGTTTTTTCAATACATTATTACATATTATAGTACCCTTAGAGCTAATATTAACATTTATAACAAGCTTTTTGAAATACTTCGTCAGATTGCGAGCAAGAACTATTCAAAAAGTTTACAGCGCTCTTCTTGCAAAATGCAAGGAACCTTGCAGAATGGTGCTGGGGATATTTCTCTACTTATCCGCAATGTTCGCAGATCACCAACACCATTTTGGGCATGATTACGATAAGGCTAGACTACAGGTAAGTGAGCCCATCCAGGGCCATATCTAGTAGACAAATTAAACTACTTACATATTTTTCAGTGTTAGTTACTCATTATTAAGTTATTTATAAGTCTAATTTTAAATATATTTTAACTTTACATGGCTAAGAATAAATGTTTCATACATTCTCAAATTTTAGTACTATTCGAAACTTAATAATATTAACGAGTTGGGGTAGCTGCAACTACCCTAATTACTACCTGTACTTTCTATCGGATAGTATGTTCGTTAATTCTAGAAATTGATTTTTGTTGCTCCTGTTCTGTGTTCCTAAATTATGACCTGATGGAAGACTGTGACATTCGTTTTAGTGTGATTTTCTCTTATGTCACAGTATCATCAATCTTTATTTAATGTTTACAAGCAACTAGGTACATAAATTTGCAATAAGTGCAATGTCTGATCGCATTACGAAACCCTCTTTAGCCACAGAGTTTGTCACTAAAATATTTTTAAATATCAATAGAGTCTACCAACTTATAGAAACGAAACAAGATTCGTTGAAATATACATTAGTGAGATTTCAAATTAATACCTATTGACCATTTAGTATTAAAGAATATTTTAATTACTAAATAAATAATAACAATAAATCTAAATTAAAGAAGCACACAACTTGCACAACTCAAAAGAGCAAGTATTCAATATGCCCATAAAAGCCTATGCTTATATCAATAGAAAATCAATTACTCGCAATAATACAAAGACAGATTGAGTCCTTAGTAATGCCAACGATCTATTTATTATCCGCACATACCGTACATGCATATTCAGACATAAGCTCTACGGCTCCTGTGATCTCTTCACGGGTGGATTGTTTCCTTCCTTAATGATTCGATAAAGTCTGTACTTGTTAAATTATGAAGGTATTTTTATGGTAAAAACAGCATACTTGAAATAGTATACAACTATATCAGCACACAAAAAGTAGGTAAAAACATTGAAAATGTTTGAACAAAAGTTTTGTGACAAGTCAAGCTTAATTGTTTTAAGACGATTGGACATTAAGTTTTTAGTTGTAGTCTCTGAACTTATGTTGAAACTTCAAAATGTGTTGGACATAATTTACGCAAAGAAGTTAAACTGCGTCACCCTCTCAGAATATCACCGAATCGAATTCCCCCAAGCAGCAATCCTTTGCTTCAGGTCGCCTGAGAAAGGTCTGTCTCTTCACTGCTAGGGTCATTTGATTACTGAAAGTCAGGTTATCACAAACTCATCATTTGTAAGATACTGGCATCTCTTATAAATAATAATAACCTCACCTGAAACACTAACAAAAATTAGGTTATGTCACGTGCTCCGAATCAATGTCGGTTTGTAGAAACAAGGAACAGTTTTTAGCCGCTTGCGTACATGTTTGTGTGTGCACAAGTGTCTATCTTTCTCTCTCTCTCTCTCTCTGTCTCTCTATCTCGCGTGCGGGTACGTGTACGTGTATGCGAGTGTAAGTGTGTGCGAATTTTATCATATATAGCCAGGCAAGCCCTAACGCGCAATTATTTCACGTTTGCAAGTGTTTTTTTTTTTTTCTTTTTAGTTTTTAATGTATCCAAATTTCATTATTACTTGTGGATAATTTAGAGTGTCGTAAAAGATAGGATCAAATTTACCATTTCAGGTGTTACCAATTACAAATTTATGAGCAAACATAAATAGACAATTTTAGAGCGGGATGAAAAAAATTCTTGTAACATTTTGATTTGGGATTATAACCAAGACCAATCTGTTTGAAAGTAAATCACAAACTATATGACAGCGCATACGATTGATAAAAGATTTATGTAAACCGAATTCCGACCCTTCTCGTGTCTAATTTATGTTTGCACGTTTCAAATTTCATTATCAATCTGGTTAGATTTCATAAGGTCCTTATGTAATAACTAATTTGTTTAAATCTTTGATTATGTCTCCTTAATTAACGCCTAGTCGAAGTATGCTGTAATGAATTTTCATTAATTGTAGCTTTATAAATATTAAGTATAAATCCCTAAACGAAACATAAATCACTGCCAGCTTATGAAACAATTTGATTAACTGTACAGAACGGATTTGTCCATCGAATGATGTCACTGACATGAGGCAAAGACGTAAGTTCCGGACCTAAATCTTTGAATTTATCGCATTATAAATGACAGACTCTGTAAATAAATATATAATGCAAATGACTTTACACTTAAGTCATGAGTAGATTTTTAGTTTTATATTGTTCATTACTTACTAGCATTCGGCCCAAGTTTTGCGTGGGAGCAATGTAGATATTGAATTTCTCGGCTTTTCTCTACTTTTTTTTTAAATATGCATGCATGTATGCTACATAATTAATAAATCTTTCACTTGAATCACTCTATCTATTGCTGAAAACGGCATTAAAAACCTTTCCATTGTTTAAAAGATCTAAGCGTACAAATAACGGGAGCGACATTGTTTTGTACTATGTAAAGATAACTAACTTTTCATCAACACATTTTTTTTATGTGAAAAAGTGGCAAACGAGCTAGTTGTTCACCTGGTTTTAAGTGATAACCGCTGCCCATGGACATTTGCAACAACCTTAGGGATGCAAATGCGTCGCCTCCTTTAAATAAGCCCGCTACCTCGCTCACCAGGCGAAACGCAAGGGTAACAATTCTACTTCACGCCGGTCTTTTGTGAGGTTGTGGTACTTACCTAGACTGACCTGCCCATGCGGGCAACAGCGAACACAGCGTGGCCCAACCGCAGTGAAAAAGAATGTCGATATTAGAAAAACGCATACATCAACGTTCCAGGACAGTTTATAACACACCAACAACAGTCAACGGCCGCAGCATCCTCCCATAGCAGATAATGCACCCACGCATGGTCCAGCAGGTCCGCTTTCGACGAAGATTAACCGTCGTAATCAAGAATATCATTCAATAAAGCAAGCAAGAATATCATTCAATAAAGTTAATGATAGAGAAGGCATAAAGAAAAATATTTGTATCACCATTTCTAACAATAGAAAAAAAAAATGAATAAACATAACGCTACGAGGAACTTGGAGGAATATCCCAACACAAAGGGAAAATAAAAGCAACTATCCCCTAGCCTCGTCCATTATGACGGAAAAAGCATATGAAAAAGACGCATTTGTAACTAAATCCCTTGATGCCGACGAAATGTGTTATTCGGATGAAATAACAAACAAACTGATAGTGTCATAGAATCGAGCCCACGACTCGCATCACCACAGCCTGAAATAGACAAGTAAAAGAAAAACGGTTTCTTGTACATGATATTTTTTTTTTATAAAGTAAGTTAACATTATGAAACCAAAAACATGTTTGAGTGCATTGTTCTACTTCCGTGTAATAATGAAATAACAAATCGGCATTATTTAGTAACAGTAAATAACAAGAAATGTTATTATAAGAATAGATATTCAGTGTACACTTTATCATGTAAATAAATATATATATAAATATCCAGACACTGGAATAACACTATGTTCATCATATAAAATGTTTCCAGTAGTGGGGATCGAATGCACACCTTCTAGTGCAAGTGGCAGTCTCACTACTCCTCAGTCCAATCGGGTCGTCAAGTAAAGCGACAGATATTTATTACGATATATAGAAAATTTCACGAGCATTGTTTTCGCTCTTAAACAAGGGTAATTTTAAGTGCCACTTGATTAAGTCTATTACACTCGTATACATGTACACATATGTACAAAATTATATGTGGGTACATACATAGTGCCGTAACGCGCATTGTACGCGTTGAACCCCCTCACGGAACCCAATCTCGCACCGACCCCACGGAGTCTGCGAAGGCGAGATCAACAGTTTTGCGCGCGCCACGGCCCACCCTTCAGTACACCCTCGGACGTGGAGCCGAATGCTAGTCTCCCTTCGCTCCGACTTCGGAACGCCGACGATCAGGCGAGACTTGACACAACACGGAGCAGGGAGCGAACTTGGCTTTTATTAAATCGGCAGAGAAAATCACAAAAAAAAACATTACTCGCACCACGAACTGTAGCCGACAAAATTGAGTGTTTTTGTGTACGATGTGGTACGAAACAGAAGTGGGCTAACGACCAGCCTGATGACAGAATGATCGCGATAGCAAAATAATGTGGAAGGACGAATGGCACTGAACGTGTGGCCAGGTACTGTAATTAGTTTAGAGTATTAGAAAATGTCTATTAGCGACAAACTGGCAGGTTAGAAATATTCGTGTGAAAACCGTAATATTTTAGACGAATAAGAAGTTTTTAATACTTAATTTGTTAATAATAAAATTGTATAAAATAATATTTAAGGAGTCCTTTATAGAACTTAAAATTGTTTAAAAAACCTATTTTCCTTAGGTTATTACTTTTACGGCTTAGTGAAAAACTGTTTGACATAATTAAATACTATTTATTTTTATTATAATTAAAAACTAAAAGTAGTGAAAAAAAGTCACGAATTGTCTTTTATCACTTACAATTTAAAAAAAAATAATTACAATTTAAAAAAAGTCAAATATTGACATAAAGAACATTTCATTATGAAGTAAAGTTTTTTGAAATAATACAAGTCTATTTATCAAAAATACGAAGACCTCATCCTCAATTTATACTGTAAAACATCACGTGTAATTTTGTATTCATTGTGAAAAGAAATTTTCAAAATGTACTTTATAATTAAAATAAGGTATGGCTATTATTGGGAAATTCTTATCTATGAACTTAGCTGACTCACTTTTTGGGTTTCTTATGACAACTATTAAACGTATAACATAATATGTATAAATACGAACAGGTCAATCTTGAAGATACCAATTGTGTCACATTTAGTTTAACATTCCATATTTGCAGTAATAACAAAACGTAAGCTTCACTTTCCTGTTCGCTGAAGCCATCCACTGGGCCATGGCTTTGGAAGAATTATTTTTTTTGTTCTTTGTGTAATATAGTTGGGATTAAAAAAAACGATAGAGAACACGTCATAAGCAAATAACAAAGAACATATGAACAAATAAGCGAAACACTCGTTTTGCTGCACATTTTTGGAAATAAAACACGAACTCGAAACTGAAACATATAAAACTTTTGGTAATAAAACGTAAACTCGAAACGGAACGACAACGTACAATTACGAAGTACATCTCAAATAACACCGAGGCGCTGAGTTTTAAACAATCGGCTATTTGTCACCGTGGTCAGTGGCCGTCCAAGTTTCAGAAACTAATTCCGAGCAACAATTACATCGCTCATTTCAGTTCCAGCAGTTTCTAAATAACCCTGCGAATGGACAGATTGAAGGCAAGACATTCAGAGAGTTTCGCGTTCGGCTGGTTTTAATATTCTATCTGTAGATTTAGTTATTGGAGTTAGAATTTTTACGTAAATATTATGAGTACCTGTAATAAAATTTATTTCATTCATCTTTCACATTTTATCACTTTTTTATTTTAATTGTGTAGTATTTATTATATTGCGTCAAGCTATTTCGTTTATAGGGTTCCGTACTCAATGGGTAAAACGGGTCCCTATTACTAAGGCTCCGCTGTCGGTCTGTCTGTCTGTCTGTCTATCTGTCTGTCCATTTGTCACGAGTATCTCATGAACCGTGATAGTAAGACAGTTGAAATGTTCACAGATGATGTATTTCTGTTACTGCTACTCGTATAACAACAACTAAAAACCGAATAAAATAATATTCAAGTAGGGCTGCCATACAACAGACATGACTTTTGCCGTTTTTACTAATGGTTACGGAACCCTTCCTGCGCGAGTCCGGCTCGTGTTTAGCCGGTTTTTAATTTACATTATATAACAGTGATGACTCCGTCGCGCAGTTGCTAAGGTATTGGCTTCGGCATCTGGGGTCGTAGGTTCGATTCCCACACGGGACAACCATTTGTGTAGCCCACAGACATTTGTTTCGCATCTGGGTGTTTGTCCACGTGAAACTTATGTTTGTAAAACGTCCTTACAACGCAGGATAACGTTATCCTAAAGTAAGGGCAATGTTTAAAAAATAAAATTAAAAAAAATACAGTTTCGTTAAATTCGTATAAGACTATTATGGAGAAATGTTTTAAATGAATACATTACAAAAGTAAAACACTTTCAGTCGGCCTGAAACAGGTAATAGTAACGATTTGTAAAATTTTACTGAATAGATTTCGATTACGAATTTTATAACATGAATGTTACTAGTTTAAAACTGTGTGGCGAGTGACAAAGTCGTTGTGTACATAAACCAAGAGATACAATATAAAGAAGAAAGAAAGAAATATAGTAATGATACATGTTATTACCACATGCCTTTCATTATTTTGATCTACATTCATAACATGTAGATAGAAAGCTTAAATTAAAGCAGTTTATTTATAATGATTGCCAATTGTTAAAGAATTGTTGAGAAAATTCTAACGCTATCCATATGATTACAGGAAATAAACTACTATGCCAATTTGTATATTACAAGTTTTTTATAAGGTTTTATGCCAATTTTTTTTAATTAGTTATTTATCAGAAATACATTTAAACAATGAAACTTCCTGTTTGTTAAAAAATGATTTTGTTCTTTATACAGTTAATTTAATGACGCCGTAAAATATTGAAAAAGCCCTCAGTATATGTATAAAAGTATGGCCATAAACATAATTTATTGCGTTAAAAGAAAGACTTCAAAGGTTTGAGTAAAACGCCACACCGTGTTTACATCGAAAGGTCATTAATTAAGGAAATTAAAGATTACAAGAGCAGGGTTGGTTGAAGGGGAGACACAATTAAACGCTTAACTCTTTGATAATTACAATAACGAAAAATATACACAGTATTTAATTAAAAACAACGCCCCAATGCAGGGAAATAAGAATCAAAATCTATTTAATACATAAATATTATAGTTGTGTTTTTATTTATTAAATTCCAATTATATGTTTAACGAAGTAAATTTTTACATGAAAGAGTTGAATGTAAAAATTATATAAGCAATGAAGTGTTTGACTATATGTAAATAAGAATTACCTCTCCGTATTTTTATATAGTTTGATATGTACTAGTGCTTTCAAGTCGAGAATGAGTGCTTTTAATTGTACCATCCTTAGCTCCGTCAACATCGTCAGAGGAACAAGGAAGGCAATTGAAGATATGAAAACACCTATATTTTATATGACATCGTTTTTATCGACTCACGCTTAATTAGAGAAATGTATAATAATTACGCGAACACATTACTATTAAATGAAACAATTTTAAGGATTTATCGCGTTTATTATTAATACCAGACATTGGTAATGCTTTGGGCATTAATAGCCACGAGAGACTGAGGCGTTAGACGTCTAAATGTCACCGTTAACTTGGGCTAATGCCAGTTTTTAAATTGTTAATTTTGTGTCCAAAATGGTCAAGGGGCGCTAATTAAATTTGTTATGCTTATGGTATGTTGTGTGCTAATTTAATTACATTAGCCCATCGAATCAGCCTAGGGGGAAATCGGTGTCCTTTAAACCTAACACATTTGATGGGCCGATTCAAAATATACGCCTATTCACAGACTGCAGATTTGTTTGGTTTTTTTATGTTTCTCGAGTATGTTGGCTTTTTTATGTGAGAAGGTGGCAATTCCCCTGATGTTAAGTGATAACCACACACATTGCAACACACGTGGGGTTGCAGACGCGTTTTCAATAAAGTGGGCCCCGGCTACCTCACTCACCAGACGAAACGCAGAAGTATAACACTTCCACTTCACGCCGGTCTTCTGTGAGTTCGCGGTACTTAGTGGTACCCAGACGAGCCTGACCATTCGAGTAAAAGAAAAGACTTTTGTGTGGTCCTACCACAGTTATACCTGCCACAGTAGTTGTAAGGTCCTATATGGGGGTTTTAAAGCTTTTCTTGTTTGTCTTATGTAACAGGGCTCACATTCACAGTAAAGCTCCTGGATTTTGCGGAGATATTGCACTTAACGGTGGTAATAATTGATTAATTGCCTTCAGAGGCTTGTAAAATCTGTCAATGACTGACATATGGCAGGTAGAACAGCTAATACTCGCTCCACTAAACCTGGTTTCACTCGGTCTATGTGTCGTAGGTGCAGCTTAGCGTGCTTAGCTTGTTGTCATGTAAACTTACTTGGTGACATTTGCTCCGTGTCCAGGTTTGATATCCTTGTCAAAGGATTAGATCACAGGGAATTTGTGTGCTCTAAACAAAGATTTTTTTACACATTGCCCTTATTATAGGAAGCTGGATAACATTATTAGATGCGTAACAACTATCTGCGAGTCACGCAAATAGTTGTCCCGTGTGGGAATTGAAGCCACGAACCCTGACGCCGAAGCCCTAGGCAACTGCGCTACGGAGTCGTCAATATTATCTAAACAAAGATTTCTGCATCGTAACCGCTAACTTTAATAATTTAGATTATACTAAAGTATTAAAGTTAGCGGTGTCCAGAAATTTCACGTCCTCTTTGAATGCACAGGTAACGTTAGTGATATTTCTTTCTGAAAACCCATAAATTAATAGATCCTCTAAGGACTTGTTTGTTCAAATGATAGAAGTAGTATGGAATATCTTCGGAATTTGTGATATTAGACTTTAAGCAGCTAATGGATAAAAAAGGATGGCTTATTTACTGTAAAATGTTTCAAAGCCGAACTGTTTTCTTCTAATTTTATTACTAAATTCATCTGTCAAATAATAAATAAAACAATGAAGGACTGAGGGTTGTCAAATGTAGTTTAATTGGAAAATCTGCATTTGAAGCGTTTAGGTATTTTGTTCGGTAAATGAATTTATGAATAAAATGTAACTGTATTTAATTATCAGTGCGACCACAGACGTCAATTAGTTTGGTTGTACTGTTCCCTCTTGTTCTTTTGTCTTGTATTACTCAAATGGCATCATTCCAATATATTTTACTGTTTGAACATATCTTAAGTCAGGCAAAACAGATGTCTGGTACCTTTTTATGTCGCACCGAACATAGGAAACAAATAATCGTTGACCACAACAATTTATCTTGTATTTTATTTGCTTAGATTTTGTACATTTAAGGTACAGTATTTTAATTTATCTCTATTAGCACTCTGAGATGGTTTTAAACGCATATATTATGATGTACGCATCCGCCGTTGCAGTATCGTTCTCATTGTGTTAATATACTGAGCATAAAACTATGAATTAGTTGTGAGAAAGTCAAGCGTATGAAGCCAGAGTATATTCCATTGTTAATAATGCGAACGGAGATCAGTAGTGATTCATTCATATCTCTTGTATAACGTAATATTGTTCGAGTAATTAGTTCGAGTAGTTTAATTTATTGAGATAAAAACGTAAGCGATAAGAAAAATTGATACTTGTATTCGATTTCTTCCGATGTCACGAGTATTAGTAATTTTTATTCATATCTTCTTAGTATAAGATGTTATATTATGTTATGTTAGCTACGACTATCACAATTGTTTTTACAGAAACAAACATCTGAGAGAAACTGGTTGGAAAAGTCTTTATTGCGGTAACGTAAACTGGTAAACCTGCAACCTTGCAACTTCGAGTGACCTGCCCCAGTTAGCTTTAAAATCACCGCAGAAACAGAACAAATACTCACACAATGCTCTGAGATTATGACATTTTCAGATAGCATAAGTGCAGATATGTCGAGCTTAACGATAACTTTGTTTAAAACTAAATTATTCACTTTAGTAAAACCCATACGATTCACGCGCTTCTGTTTTTGTATGTAAATATGTAGGTGTGATAAATTATGCATTTCATGTACATACACTAGCTAGCCCGCGCTCTTCGTCTGCGCCAGTTCTACCGGGTCCACACGTTTCTACTTTTAGCATAGCGCCATCTATCGGATACTTAATCCAGCCGATAAATTTATCTTACACCGCCATATATTACGAGTTACCATAAGCCATGGGAGCTAGGAGAGCCAGTTCTATTAAGCAGCAAGCCTCCCAGTCCCCAGCGGAGGACCTGGTCTGTGGCTCCGCCGCTCACCACGTTTCGGGCGCGGAGGGTAGAGACAGGGAGCGCGACCAAACGCAATACCGACACTCCTATTCCCCCGCGACTCCTCGGTATCAGAAGACAGGGAGAGTGGGCTCAATGGCCCATTGGGAGCGACCCTTTCCGGCCGGCCTTACGCCACAGGCCGGCCCAGTGTGGGTTCCCCATAGCTTCGCCGTGGGTGACCAAGCCACGGCTACTAAGCCCCCAGCACGCCAAAGCGGGAACCTGGTCGTAGGTGAGTGAGGCAGCCGGGGCCCACTTTATCAAATAGTGGCAACGCATCTGCTGTTGTTGCAAATTTCAATTGGAGGCAGTTATCACTTAACATTATGTAAACCACCTTCTCACACAAAAAATTCAGAAATGATTTGACAGAATCACTTGACAGCATAACATCTATGTAACAAAAGTTATTAACGTAATAAACCTTGCAAGTTTACGAACTTTCATGGCAGTCCATAGTTAACACTACCATTAACGAAATTTATACGCGAGGGTAGTAATTTAAAATAAATTTTTCGACAAATGCAAAACACTGTAGGGAAAAAAATTTTAACTTATGTATCCATTAATTATATATTTAGTGAAAAAGTAACCTGTATTACAAAGACCACCATGGAGTGTTATATCCTTAAAGCAGAGTTTGAATCTGTTAAAAGCTTTTACTTGTTTCAGTTAAGTAAAAATTCATAACAAATTCGAATAGCGAAACCTCAATAACGGTTAATGAAATAAAGCATCTCTACGAAAGATGTGGCAATAAATTATGTATTGTTAGTAAGTTTTTAATAATAATTTAAAAGTAGAAATTATTAAAACATGGTCATAACTATAAAAAAAACGTCGAGATTATTTACCAAATTGTAAATACGTTTGTAATTTTCAACCTTCCGCTACCAGCCCACATTGGCAACCAGAATAAATATTTTAAGGGGAAAGGAAAATCTTCAGGGCCATAAATTGAAATAATTATAAAGGGCTAAATAAGAAACCGAAGCCTTAATTGCTGCTAAATTATATTCAGAATATTACAGTTAATTTATTCTAAAACTTGGTTCATAGAAATACTTTTTGAAATTTGATAAGGTTAAGAATTTATGTTGTTGTAGATTATTGTGCTTTATTGATTGCATTGTTTCTCTATGATGCGATTTTATGATGCCCTATTGATGAATATAAAATTAGATAATTCCAGTAATAAACACGGGCATGTAAATGAATGTGACAGTAATAAAAACACATGCGCAATAAACGACTATAGTTTTTCAAAGTTAGCGAACCATTAATGAACGTAATCCCGGATTATTCCTCTTTGACAACGCGCTCAATCCATAACCATCTAATAGATCAACACGCTCTACGCCATAACATTGTATCCATAAATCACTTGCAACGTTCGCTCCATTCGTGGAGGAAATCATGTTATTGCGTGTTTTACGTTTCTCACATTCTATCAGCATATTTATATATTTATAACAACGAAGTCTGGTGATTCCATTTATAGCGATAAACTGATTATAGTTTACTACGGATATCAATATTTGAATTTTAAATACGATTTCTGTTGAAAGTTTACGAACTTTATGTCTATCTGCTTTCATTGTCTTTGACGTCCTCAAAGCTCGATTTTAATGGTCATGATCGGTATCATAATATTTTAGATTTGTGGCAACATTTATAACTACTGATGTACCAATATTAATGGAAGGCTGGATCGAATCAGAAATATTTTAATAGGTATGTTACGTCCGGCAGCTGGAGACGGCAACCCAGTTTTTTAACCTAATGTAGAGTTACGTTTAGTAGGGTGCTTATTCGTTTACAATCTACTCTTTAAGCTTATAGTATTTTTGGTCATCACAGAATATTCAGAAACATTTTGCTGCTTGATGGCATTATTACCTACTTTAAAATATTTTTGCCTCATGAAAGATACTATTGAAATTTGTACTAAGTATTAAATCACCTTTATATCACACGAGTGTTCTCTGGAAATCTATGTGTTGTCTTGGTTGTACAAAGTCATCATTCGGAAAAGCAGGACTTTCGGAATGATTTTAGCTGTAACTCATATATAGATTCACGTGACTTTGGCGAAGTATTTTATTAAAATTGATGACGCCATGGCCCAGTTGCCGAGGTATGGGTAGGCGCTTAGGGTCGTGGATTCGGTGCCTACACGGAAAAACGTTTGTGTGAAAAAAAATGTTTGTGTGACGCACAAATAATTGTTTCGGATTTGGATGTGCCTCCGCGTAAAATTTATGTACGTAAAATGTCCTTACAACACAGGATAATGTTATCATACAGTAAGGGCAATGTTTATAAAAAACATGGAGAAAAAAAAACGATTCCTTTTTGTTACATTATTGCCTTTGATAATAAGTCAGTTTTAATAACGTTAGCAAATTCTGCAAGCTATGAAAACATGATAATATGCCCCTATTCCATTTTACGCAAACTGTCGTCTGCTTATACCGTGAGGTGAGATAATGGCTCTCTCATGCCTCCTTCACATATTTTACTTTTACTTACTTTATTCTAACTGAATCAAGGGATTATAAATTATACTTTGCTATGATTTTGTTGTATGTCAATGCATATTACATGAAATAGTTAAAATAACGTTTTAAAAACTTTGTATTTCGACTTCGAGATGTTTTATAGACTAAGAAATAATTGTGTACCAATCGCGTTGAGAGAAAAATTATTTATGCAACGTAACGTTATACGACCATCGACCATCGTCCGATAATTATAATCAGTAATATTACTGTTTAAACATGACTGAAATCCGCAAAACAAATGAATAAATAAAAAAACAAAATTGTAGACCGAATTTTGAAGCTGATCCTGAAGACACAAAATTTCATAAAAATCGGTCCAGCCGTTTAAGATTAGGCTAGACTTATGTAAACCTTTAAAAAATTTGGATGTCCGGAGACCACACGGAGCCAAAGTTTCAACAGTAAATGGCACATATACATAATCTAAACAAATATACTCATTTTTCTACTTCACCAACTGTGGTAGGGCCAAGCAACTGTGTTCGCTCTTGCACGAATGGGCAGGGCCGTCCGGGTTAGTAACACGACCCTCACAGAAGATCGGCGTCAAGTAGAAGTGTTACACTTCTGCTCACCAGACGTGAGAGAGGTAGCCGGGGCCCGATTTATTAAAAGGTGGCAACGCATCTGCAACCCCTTTGGGTGTTTCAAATGATGGGCGGCGGTTGGCAATTAACATCAGGGGAACTACTAGCTCGTTTACCACTTTCTTATATAAAGAAAAAAAAAGCTGCATCAGATGCCGCTCCGGCCCTGACCGAAGTATTAGATTCGATCCAGCCAAAGTACCCTACACTAGAAATTATTGATAAATGTCAAATAGTTGTTGTTAGTTGCCATGGTAATAACGTGAAGTTGATTGCGAAGCGACCGCTTTGGAACTTCATCATGTCGCTTTTTATCTCACGGTGCGTGCGTATATCGTATAAATTTTACTCTCATATTTTTTTCAAACGCGTCAAAAGATTTCATAACAATTGTTAATTATGTAATGCTTTAATAAGAACATAATACATGAAATGATTCTGCAAGAGCAAATCGTAATTTAATTGGGAATAAAACGTATTTTATTCCCTTTTTCAACAAAAAAAATAGACAAAATTAAGATATATAGAAACTATATCTCTATACTCACCCAAAAAATACCTTAACAATACAAATGCTTTAACAACAAAGCTTGTTCATGAATCTTCTCAAGCTTTTACTCAGCTTATGTATATTTAACCATTAAGTAATTATTGCTGGATCGTCTTATTCTTTCTATGCATTATAATGCCGTGGGATATCACGCGAGAGTAAGCACTCGCCAAGTCTATAAATATTCCAGTCTAGGCTGTAAGGTCATACTTTATAGTCACGAAGGCAACCAGTCATCTGAATATTGATCACTCGAGCTGCCAAGCTACCTTTTGTTACTCTATCTTAACGTTCGAACATCACAGAATGATAATAATAGAATTTGTAGTAATACCCAGGAAGAGTTAATTTATTTTGTTATAGAAAATAACGTATCTAATTACGCATTACTTAAAACGTAACGTACGTTTGAAACAAATGAATTTTCATTTGTTTCAAACGTACGTACGTAAAACTTTAGAAGAACAATTTAAAATCATAGTATGTTAAGAGCATTTATGTTTGAATGTTACTTACTGTCCTACTTGAATAAGAATTAATTCATTTATGGTTACCATTGATAGGATAACACAATTTGTTAAATCGAGCTCTTGAAGAGTACATCTGGTCTCCAGTGTTCTTGTGAATGGCTTATATATCAAATTGTTTTATTAAAAGATATAATAATTTCATAAACGGAAGTTATTAGTGTCGTTAGCGATTTCATAGCTGAGGCGACGGAGCGCAAGATTGCACATTCTAATCCCAGTAATAGTACCGACTATCCCATTTTGCAAAGATCGATAAAATTTTTATTTTCTGTTAAAGAGGTTTAGCGGTGATAGGGCCACGCAGCAGCCTCGGCTGTTGCACGAATGGGCAGACCCGTCCGGGCAAGTACCACGACCTCACAGAAGACCAGCGTAAAGTGGAAGTATGACAAATACTTTCGCGTTTCGTCTGGTGAGTGAGGTAGCCGGAGCCCAATTTTCAAAAGGTTGTCAACGCATCTGTAACCGTCGGGTGCAGCAGATGTACATGGGTGGCCATATTCACTTAACATCAGGTGACCCGTCAGCTCGTTTGGCAACTTTTCGCATAAAAATAAAGAGGGCTAGACTTCTAACAGGGTTAGAAATTAATGGATAGTAAGTAATAGACAGATAATGTTGATAATGTAAAAAAATTAAAAGTGATAAGACATTTAAACATTATCTGTCAAGTGTATGAAGGTAAGAGTTGTAATGATACTAAAACTTAGTTTTATTGTCACTACAACTCGTATGGGATTAGTAGTGCTTACAGAGGGTCGAGGGGTCAGCCGTGCCGATAAATATACTCCGCACTCCCCAATCTTCGCTTGTACGCAAAAGGGTCCGCAGAGGGGTAGCTTGTTTCGGTTCCCAAGGAAATTTTTCGGTTCAACAAGTAACATCCGAATAAATTAACTGTGCCTTTATTTTGCACAATTCTATTACTGAATGCCGTATTTTTCTGAACTTTATTGGAAGGCTTGAAAGAAAAATGTATATAATTAAATTTTTTGCTTAATCCACATCTGGATTGGTCGATGAAATTTTATTTCGTTCAAATTTATTTCAGTGCAGCAATCTATAAGAGTGATTGAATTTTGAGAAAGGATGCTTCTATACTAATAAAGTTAAGGCAAATAAATGGAAAATATGACCGTATTTAACTATATATCGAATTTTATACTACAACCGTCTCAGTCTAACAACATGGTAGAACCATTTGGTCAGCGAATAATATCGATGACATTTCTTTTGGTATCTCCAAGTCATTGGCAACTATGTCAAGATGTTTCTACATTTTGCTGACTAGCATTTGTCAATGAACGATGTTTAAAATTGGATTTAAACATAGATTTTTGTGGCAGTTCTTTTTTAGAAATTAAATTTTTTATAGTGCCAATCTCTGCACTTAGTTCTTTTTTATTTATTTATTTCTCATTTTTATATTATTATTTTTTAATAATACATCTTCTTATATATAAAAATGGATTGCTGTTCGTTAGTCTCGCTAAAACTCGAGAACGGCTGGACCGATTTGGCTAATTTTGGTTTTGAAATATTTGTGGCAGTCCCTGGAAGGTTTAAACGATGAAAAATTATGGAAAAATTGCATGGATAATCGAAATGGCTACAATTTCATTTTCCCATACAAACTGTATCTGTCAACCTGTCAACTATGTCTGTGTAACCTGTCAAACACTTTATGCGTGCGTTCCGATTCCTCTAGAAAAACAAAGTTTGCCGAGTCAGCTAATTACAAATATAAATACATTGTTCATTAGTCTAAAACGCGCATATTTATGCACATTCATGCGCGGAATTAACTTTAATCCATTCATTATAGTCAAACCAAATTTGATGAGGTGAAAAGATCGCGCAAATCGTTGGGACTGTAACTAACCCAAAATGTGCGCATACAAGGGCCTGAAGTATCTTCTAAAGTAATGAAAGTTCAAGGGTCCCGTACTATATTCATAATCGACAAACTAAACTCGCCAAGAAAACTTAATGGTGGAAGCAGTATTAAACGATCTTAGTTGTGTTAAAGGGGGATCGGACATTTCACACTGTATCGATGAATTGAATCTGATTCAGTACGATTGATTGACAATATCATTAATTTTTCATAAAGACTAGCTATATTTCGTTTCAAGCCCACATATAGAAGTACTTCATATTGATGTTTCTGGCAGTGCAAAATACTGATTTCTCGTACTACTAAGTTTATATAAAGAATTTTAAGCCTTTATCTTCAACGATAACGGTAAAGATGTTTCATGTCTTCCAGTTCTCACTGAGTTTATTATACCTCAATCATACGACGATAAGCCTGTACAGTGACAGGTTAAACTTCTGACCACCTTTTGTCTCACCCCAATCCGATTGTATAAAACACTGATTTTATCGGAAAAACAAACATTAAATTTTCCTACTACAAGTATGCAAAGATTTTATGTTAGTCCGCGTCTGTAGAAAATTAAATCCTTCACCTCAATTTTGCGATTTGTTGTCTTAGCGTCTAGGTCATCGGTTGCTAATTCTTTGTATGTATTGAATGCGAAATATGCAGCTGTTGATACTCAAAGCAAATAATAGGCAAAGAAACTGCTTTGGAATCACCCGCCTGGCCTTCTCTCCCTTAAATCTCGTTTGAATAATAAGATTTACAACGAAAACCCTGTTTATATTTGCCCACAGAATCTACCGTAAAATCTATTAAATCTGTTTTAGATACCATAGCCACCACGCTGATGATTTCATCTATTAATTACGTCATTGTGTCATTCACGTCCTGTTATGTTTACTTAACAATAAAGAAAGTGGTTTTATATCTAAAAACTTGATTCATTTGATGGATTTTTATGCTAATTCTAGAGCTTAGGTATAGACTGAATGGGCATTAGCTAAATATTAAAGAAAAGGTAAGAGTAAACGTAATTACGTTAAATATCAAATTATTATTACACAAAATTGATTTACTACATCAATTAAACACACAACCAGTACCCCGCAAAGAAATTCACTGACTTTTCTAATACATTTTTACTTTCTAATCCATTAATGGTCAAAACTCGATCAATCGTATAGGCTGAGTCCATCGCAAGTGGACGAAAATGATCTCACGACAATTCCCCAGAGGTCACCGGTTATCCGATATAGGCAATAAATTGAGCGGTTGACACGTAGTGGCTTGGCATATAGAGAAGTTGGCTAATCTAGAATAGACATTATCTCGTAGTTTCCCGGCATGAAATGGGAGTAGATTATTATCTGAGACATAACAAATACGCTCTGAACATTATACAGACTGTACAATGATGTAAGGACTAGTATCTTAAAAGAAAAATGGGTATAGTTAGGTGTCGTAGTTTTTGGAATACATGATTGTCTTTTTATATTCACCGTAATCGCATATCTGGTTCATTATATTTGACTGTTTTCTTAAATTTTAATCTGTCACCTTAATCTTATCCTTTAAACTAGCAATTCTTGTATATATATATATATATATATATATATATATATATATATATATATATATATATATATAATTATATAATTGGAATCTCGGAAACGGCTCCAGCGATTTTCATGAAATTTAGTATGTGCATAGATTCGGGGGCGAAAAATCGATCTAGCTAGGTTTCGTTTTTAGAAAATGTCCTTTAATCCCTGTTTTCAGAGTTTGAAAAATATCATTCGAATATGACGGTAAATTTCGCCGCAAAAAAAATGTTATAATAGCCCGGTCGGTAATCGGGCGGTCCCAAAACAGACGGCTGTGGTTCGTTTCACGATCATTTACACACTTATTTTTTTACTTTTTTTCGATTCCAGATCATTGCTTTCTTTATTTTTAATTTTTTGTCGATTTGTTATTTTGTTATTTTTTTTAAAGTTCTTTCTTTTATGAAAAACATCAGTTCATATTTTCTTATTATTACGTCGGTAAGATCGAAACATATTATGCATATTTCATTACTTAGTAATTTGTATCTAAATGTTATTTCCAAAATACACGATTTACCAAAAAAAAAACAAACCTCCTGGTACTCCGGGTACTTTTAATAAAAAGAGATGCAGTAAGTTGAATGAGTTACAGATATTGGTTGCTGTTTGACAACATTCTAATTTTAATAGCAATGTTCTTTCTTAGCTTAGTACAATTCATCACGTACATGCCTATCTTGGGTGAATGTATCTCGTTACTATGGACTCTTTAAATTTAAGTTTATAATTAAAAGCAATAAAATTTGTAAAATAGTTGATTTAATTACGTTAATACAAGAAACGCAATTTAAAATTTTAACAAAGTTGGCATGTGATGAGATGAAGTCTCAATTTGATTAAAACCAAAAAAAAATCAAAATAATTAGATGCTATGGACTTGCAAAAGAAGATTGAGAGAGATTGAGATTTTATTTCCTTCATTAATACACATATTTTAGTAACAAAATAGTTAATAAAAATTGTATATGAAATTCCTTGTACAAAATTGTTTGCGTATTATCCCATCTGATGCTTTGCGGTGGCTAATCATTAATCATTCCGTCGGTTTCTATTCGAATTAATCTGTTTACAAGCAATAATTAGCAAAACATAAACTATCAACTCTAAAGAACCGTTGGAAAATTTTCATAAGCAAATTATATAATAATAATAATAAGCTTTACCCCCTAAACAACCACACGTCCTGATTGACCATCTAATCACGTGGAGGGCGGACACACGAATGAGAAATTACTGGCGTGGCTAACGTGGCTCTGGAAACCCATCTAACATGGAGCCTCGTTTAAAAAGGAAACGTAATGGACCGCTGCCCGGGGGCGATCGCCGGGGCTCACCTGGAGCTGACGCAGGGTGTCTCAGCATGCGAACTGTCAGCGGTGAGGAGTTGAGCAGGCGGGCTCCCACCGAGAAACATTACATCCGAAATCATTGAGGATGGTGACGAAATGACATACAACCGAAGCACACAGTCTAGACCATCATCACCATACATATCACCGTCACCTTCCAATAGTATTTTAAACACAGATCCACCCATATCAAATCCTATGAATGCTGCGCGGGGGGTATGTACCTTCTTACCCGCGTCCACCAAGGCTGGAAAACAAAGAGTACGCATGAAATGGAGCAAGGATGTAAATATATTTATCATGCGTGCCTACCTCTACATAACTAAATTAGAGACTGACATGATCACATACAGACAACAAGTGCATGAACTTTTTACACGACAATATCCAGAGATTACCGTCGCAGAACAAAGAATCGCATAAGCTTTATTAATTGCACATACCACATAGATTAATAGCCTAATATAAATAAAAGTATTTTTAACTAAATTCAATTGCATTAAGTAAAGATTAAATTAATTCAAATACATAAATAAAATAATAATGAATAATAAATGCATTTGGTTGGTAATTATTTTCGTGGCTTATACGGACCCGTTTCGGGTAAATGCCTCCTCCGAGGACTTCCATTGTTCTTTGTTTCTTGCCAAGGATATCCAATTTTCTCCTGCTACCTTTGTATATCAATTGTGAATCGGGAAACTACTAACGGTACTACTCAAATACACACGTATAACGACGACCCGAATGCCGTAGTTGGTAGTGTACCTGCCTTCTGCGCCAGAGGGTGTGGGTTCAATCCCCACTACTGGAAAAATATTATGTGATGAGCATAGTGTTTTTCTAGTGTCTGGGTGTTTATATATGTATAATGAGTATAATGTGTATTTATTTACAAAACGAAAAGTATATTTAAGTATGTCTATCAGTTTTCTAGTACCCATAGTACAAGCGTTGCTTAGTTTGGGTTTAGAGAACGTTATGTAAAAGAATGTGTCCTAAATGTAACATAAATACCTAGTCTGTATTTGAGCAGTACCAGTTTCTGCCCAAACTTTAACATTCATTTTTTATTTGCTTTACATTAACATAATCTTTAATTGCCGTCATAAAACTACCCCGTTAGCAATTAAACTTTAATCTGTACATAGTAAATATACGGTACTTTTGTTTACGTTAAACATTAAACACCGTTCAGTGTAGTACTTTGGTAGGTTAGGCTAACTATTTATGAACGACTAACTACTTATATAACTATGTAGCTTTAATGACATTGATGGCTGCTATTTTGGAAAGGGTCTTTCGTTTCAGTTAACTTTATCATCGCACGAACTCATTAAGCTAAACGTTTTGTTCTCTAGATGAGCTGTGAACAGCTATGGAGTATACATAAGTATCCCATTTTGCATATCTCACCTACGTTTTCAAAACCGGTACGGATGAAAATGTAATAGTGGAAAATTACTGCAACTGACGCATCAACTTGACCGGCGTAAAGTGGAAGAATTATACTTTTGCATTTGTACTGGTGACTGGGATAGCTGAGATCTCTTTTAAAAGTTGGCAACATGCCTACGAACACAACCAGCTGCCGTTTATATCCATAGACGGTTGTAGTCATCAGGTGAAACGCCTGCAGTAGTAACGAACGCAGTAATACTTACATGATGCTTTTATTGGCAAAAAAGAAAGCCGGAGCAGCAGTCCCCGACTTTAAGTCACGTTCATAATTATTACTTTAAGCCCACATCGCCATGATACAGTGATGCGAAAGAGTAAAATTTAAAAAAACTTTATCAGTTCTGCAGTAAATGAAATAAGTTCTCCATTTCAAGTTCAGTGTCTGCTGTTTTATTTCTAAGCGATATACACTTAGGCTACTTTAATTTTGTGGTCATTCCTACCACGAGTGCTGGTATTGGTGAAGAAGGCTGCTATCTTCTGGGGGTGGTGGAAGGGTTATGTAATGTATAAAATCTAGGGAGTTAGAGCTGGGAACCCCCTTAGCACCCGCTTTCTGTTTTGCGTAGTAATACGGGACTACGCCATGTTGTCCTCCTCAATGGATTAACTTCATTTGGTAATCGGAGCTACCAAGTTCACCACCTGTGAACCCAACTTTTAGGTGGCTTGTACGACAGGCGGAGGAAGTTATTCGACAAGCTCAATTTCGATATCGTTACCCCTACAGAACGAGACACACATCTAATCTGCTCGATACTGTAATCATCAAAATAATTAACCTCACCATAGGTGACATCGAAATGATTCATGAGCTTCACTCTGATCAGTTGTGCTTAGGCTAGGGGCCCCCAGCATCAGCCAATCCCCATACTATAACAGTAATCAGTTGGCACAAAATAAAGTTAAAGCTTAAGGAAGCTAACCCGTCCCCGTTGAAATTAAATACTAAACAGGACATGGAGTCCATAATTCGATAAAGTTTGGCACAACGGGCTCATATACGGTGTGACCGATCCTCTCATATAAATAATACGAGACTTCCTAAGTGATCATCTCTGTCACTATCGCGTCGAGCGTGTGTGCTTCATCGCATCCCATTCGAGCTGGAATACCCCTAGGGTCGGTGTTGGGCCCAGTCCTTTTCACACTCTAAACGAACGATATTCCGCGTATCAAGGATGAAGAACTTGCCCTTTTTTCTGACAATACCTGCCTCTACACGTCAGGCACAAAGCCCGAGGCAAGTCACTGTCACCGCCATCGGTTACTGGTTGCCACTACAGAGGATCGAGGTTAATCTCACCAAAGGCGCTACTTAATTAATGTTATTTAATTGCGTCTTATATAAATGTAATTTAAGAGATACCATCCACTCAGCAACTATGATTTACTTATAAAGTTTTGAATGGAAGTAACTCTCAATAACTTTTTTATAAAGGACTGCTTAGTGACCGCGCGCACGTAACAGAAAAAGATCGCTCCGTATAAAGTTTAGTTCTAAAAAAAATAATCCCTCGTATTTCTATAAAGAAATTACACTAGTGTGAAGTTTGAGACATAAAGTGAAAGTGATATCGTATCAATAATAATAACAAGTACAGTAAAAATAAGCAAAATAAAATAATTTCCGTTAAGTTACTCATGTGAACAGGGCATCTAAATCTTGTTTCCTACAGAAAACAATTGGATAAGAACTTCCGTGTTGGTGTTAATATTTTATAATATTTTCATGTGCAATCATGATCTATGAGGACATAATTATGGTATTAAAAATAAAACTTATTTTGAGTGCATCTAACCCAAACATTGTCGTAAATTCATAAGTGGGTGCTTCAAAATTAGACTTTGGACTCTTCGGTCAGAAGGACTACTACGATTGATATCGAATCGCAATACAGCTATTAATTTTGTATATGAGAAGAAAACAACACCTAGCGTCGTGGATTATGTGACGACTATCTCAATGTTTAAACTTGCGTTCGTGCGTTCGTGCGTTCGATCCCAGTAAATCTCACACTCTTTTTGTTTTAATTTTTGTCTGACATAAAACTAATCTTCTACTATTTTTTTTTACGAATTAATGACGAATAAATAACAAATTAAATATTGTTTTCTTATTAAATTTATATTAAACATTAAAAGACAAGAATTATGATTGAAATGGATGAGGAAAATGTCACAAAAAGGAAACTTAGAACCTATGACTTTTTTGATAATTCTTTTACATCTACAAGATCTGATTTTAGAGGGCATAGTTTACCTGATTTATCACTCGGATACGACAGTGAAGGAGAAGCATTAAAAGAAGAAATCAAAAAATTGCAGGATAAACTTGACAGTGCTAATGGTGAAATAGATAATTTATGCTCTGAAATTAATATTTTACGTAAACGAAATATAGAACAACAAAAGATAATAGAGAATCTCAAAAAAACTGGTGACCGGGCCTGAAAGCTATATGAACACATGTGTATCTGCTAAAAAAACATTAAGAAGGCAGTCACGCCAGATCATTAAAGATGCCTCATTAGAAGGAAATAACTTAAGCTATCAAGAGTTTCCAAGTGACAAGTTAGACAAAGGGCTAAATGAAACTAAAACTGTAACAATACCAAAAGCTGCTGAAAAGTTTTTATTTTCGACAGATAATAAAATTGTTAAGGCAATTGAAACCGAAGACACTTGCAGAGTAGGAACAGAAAATGAGGTAAAATCATTAAAAAAACTGATCCGAAAAGTGTATCTGAACGAAAATTAATAATAATTGGAAGTCAACAATGCAGCGGCCTATCCTCACACTTAATATATTCAAGACAAAATTCAAGATATAACAAATATCAAGTTTCAGCGATATCAAAACCATACGCTAGGTCAGAAGAAATTCTTAAAACATGTTATAAACTTGAATGCAATGAAAAAAATTATGTTATATTATGTGTCGGTGAAAATGACTCGAATCCCACTAGGCTTATGTTTGAACTCTCCGCTGCCATTAAACATATGCGAAATTTAAACATTTTATTAATGAATGTAAATCGCAATAATTATCTTAATACAAAGAAATTAAATTATAAATTAAAATGTTTGTGCAATAATATGGATAACTGTCACTTTATAGATGTAAGAAATACAATATTAAGTAGAAAACGATATTTGAATGATCTTTGTGATAATATTAATTTTGTAATCGACTGTAATGACTATTCAAAAACATTTTTAAGACAGAGGAAAGCAAGAACTACATTACAACAAACTTACAAAAAAGGAACTATCCCCTATTACTTTCAGAAAATGGAAAATTCTCAAAAGCTATCAAATAACAGAGATTTATCAATAACTCCTCCTAGTACTCGTGAAACAATAAATATAGAAAAAAAGAAAGGAACTATACCCTATTATTTTAAAAAGATGTCAATCAAAGGTACGAAAGATACGAATTCGTCTAAAGTAAGCAAAAATGGTGATTCCTTTCGTGCCATCTAACAAAAAGGGGAAAAATTGTGATAAAAATAAAGTAACAGTTTTTCACCAAAATATAGCAGGTCTTCTAAATAAAATACCGTCACTTGAAATATGTTTAAATGAGTTCGATGAAGGTAATAATTCTTTGAATATCCTTTGTTTCACAGAAACCTTTATAAAATCAGGCAATGAAGATAATATTAAAATAAAAAATTTTCAAGTAGCTAGTTTTTATAGTAGGTTAAATGAAAAACGTGGTGGAGTTTGCATTCTTTTAAGAACACCATGTAATTACAACGTTTTGTCTATTTGTAATGACCTATCAGTAGAAAAATGCTTTGAATGTTGTGGCGTGGAATTGCCAGATTTAAATTGTATAATCTGTTGTATATATAGAACACCAAATTCAAGTGTAGATATATTCATAAACAAGTTAGACATATTACTAACTAAATTGACTCTTTCAAAAAATAAAAAAATTATACTAACGGGAGATTTCAACATAAACATGTTATCCGCATGTAAAACTAGTTCTCAACTTAATGATTGTCTGGTCAATTATAACTTAACTTCACATATTACTAAACCTACCAGAAAAGCTACCTGTATAGACCTCATTATCAGTAATATCCCTGGGGCTATAGGTCATACGCATGAGCTCTGTTTATCAGATCATAATACTGCCCAAACTCTAGAATTTACAACTAGAATTAATATAAAAGACCAAACCAGGTTCTCCATTTTTATCAGGAGTTATAGTAATGAAAATATTAATAAATTCAAAGAATGTCTGTCTAACCTAACATGGAGTCATATATTTGATGAAAACGATACTAATACTGCATTTAACAAATTTCATGACGTACTAACTTCATTCTATAATATTTGTTTTCCGACTCTTAAGATGAAAATTACAAGTAATAATTATTCTAAACCTAAATGGATAACAAAAGGAATAAAAAAATCGTGCCAAACAAAAAGAAATCTATTGTCAACATATTACAAGGTTCGAAATGACGATACAAAGGCACAATTACAGAAATACAATAAAATCTTAAAACATTGCATAGCGAAAGCAAAAACTATATCAAGTAGTAATTTAATTAAAAAAGCTAAAAATAAAGGTAAGGCAACTTGGGATCTAATCAAAGACAAATCCAACACTTCATCAAATTATATAAATATAGAATCAATTACCCTTGACAATAAACATATCAATGATCCAACTGAAATAGCTAATATATTTAATAATTATTTTATAAATTTATCATACAATAATAATAATATAAGGCCCATAAGACAAGACATCAAACACATCGACATTCTAAATTATACTATTTTTCTTGATCCGGTTAGTATTGATGAGACTTCAAAAATAATTCGACAATTGAAAAACACTAAGGCCGTTGGATATGATGGAATTTCAACACATATTTTAAAAGCATGCAATGATTTAATAGTACCTGTTTTATGTCAGGCGCTCAGTGTCCGGGCGCTCGCCTTAATTCAATGTATACTCGAGCAACCTGAGTTCGATCCCCGGTGCCGGCACCAATGAAGTTTTTAACTTTAAGTGCTGAATTATCACGTGCTCCGCGGTGAAGGAAAACATCGTGAGGAAACCTGTATATTTTCGGAATAATAACAAAAAAAATGTATTTCGAAAATATGTGAAGTCCGCCAATCCGCAGTGGGGCCGCGTGGTGGACTATGCCCTGATACCCTCTGTATAGAGGAGGCCTTTGCCCAACAGTGGGACATGTATAGGCTGTTACTTTACTTTACTACTTTTTTATGTCATATTTTAAATCTATCTCTCTCGCAGGGTATTTTTCCAGACAAACTAAAATTATCAATCATAAAACCAGTGCACAAAAAAGGAGATAAAAATGACGTATAAAATTATAGGCCTATAGCTCTTATACCAGTATTAGCAAAAATATTTGAAATGGCTATGTACAATAGAATTTACAGTTTTCTAACCAAACATAAAATCATTAAGATGGAGCAAAATGGCTTTCAAAGGGACAAATCCACGACATTAGCTAATTTTATGTTAATAAAAAAAATAACAGAATCTATAGACAAAGGTATGGACGTCATTAGCGTATTTTTTGACATGACTAGGGCATTTGACTACGTAGAACATAATTTGTTATTAAGTAAAATTGAAAAATATGGTATTAGAGGCGCTGCATATGATTGGATTAAAAGTTATTTAAGCGGTAGACTTCAAAGTATCTGCTATATTTGTAATGGGACATTGAATTATGTTATTATTATATAAAACACATAAAATACTACATATTAATACTTTTTTTTCTCAATTACTGTAATTATGATTGTATTGAATTATGACATTATATTCTATTTATTTTTGTGATTGATATCATTTGTTATTGCTTAAAATTTCGACAATTTTTGTTCATTTTGTTTTAATTTAGGTAATTAATAGTATTTGATTGACTTAGATTGTGTTTGTATTAATTATATTATTTATTTTTGAAATATTTGCATGCCAATGAGGCGAAATATGTCTGTACTTTTGTCTATACTGAAAATCTTTATCTACCATATTTCTGCAAATAAAGATGATTATGATTATGATTATGATTAGTTCTTGTCTGCTATTCCATCCGATATAAGTAGCGATGCAGCCGTAGATGGTAAACGTACTAACACCGTAAAAGCCTATTCATGGCGTCAACTCTATGAAAAGGGTGCTTTATAGTAGTGACATTAACATCTTGTTTCACGCTCGTTTGTAACAGTGCTACGCCTGTCCCGTCGTATTGCATAGATGCGAGGTTTGCACTTGAATGCATTTGAGATGTGAACATACAGGCATGCTTTCCATTATTTGGACACTGAAGGTGACCAATGTCAGAGTTCTGCAAATATTTGACTTACAAAAGACTTTCACGCCTAAAGTCGCTTATTTAGATCATGTATTTCAAACTGAGCGATACGAACGAGCGTTGGGCTAACTCACTGATAAAGAACTGGTTATGTAGCATCCGGGAACAGAACAGGATAGCTGGTGAAAAAAATACTAAGAGAAAAAATGACTTATTTAACAAGCTGATAGCTAACCTCTACTATTAGAGAGACATCTTAAGAAGAAGAATAAATTTAGGAAATACAAACAAAATTGCCCATTTTATCTGCAATCACTTCATCACCATAAATTATTATCAGTTCTAATAGTATTTACTGTTCACAGGACCTTATTAACGATTAATTAACTGAATATAAAACATATTTTTTATGATTTTTATAAAATGACGAATAATATTATTTTTAAGGTTGTAGTTATACACTTATACAGTTAAATTGGCTAAACCCATAATGGGGTTGACACTGAAAGGTTACTTTGAAGAAATATATTTAAGGTTTCAATAATGGATAAATAACCGTGTTCCTGTCCAGATATGAACCATCTAAAGTCTGCGAAACAAGAACATCACTAGCTATCCCTGCTCCATGAAGGATAATAAGTAATAGTAAAACATGCTACAATACTGTACCACTAACTTGTAACTGTAAACTTGAACCAATCAATGCTACCGTCTATTCACGTCAAGGCAAAGAAAGGTCAGAGGAAGGTCAATCTAAATAACTCTTTTATCAGGCTTTTCAATAAAGGTCTGCGTGATTCTGAGCTATACAATAAATAGGAATGGCACAGGAGATTGGTGGTAGCAAAACATATTTACGCATCTACTACTATTTAGAGCTCCTAGAAAGGCTTCTAATAAAGTGTTTTTAGTAATATTGCCTCAAAACATGTTATGTTTTTGATCATTACACAGAATCAGGAAGTATATTTTACCGATTATTACTACATTAATTATTATAATTAAAATGGGAATTGATAATTGTCATTGAAAACTCGAGTAGAAGGATACCCTGTAAAGTCTTTGTTAAAATAACTAATCTGGACTTTTGCTAGAATAGAGTACAATTGATCTGTTTCAATTATGAAATTTAATATATTATTAAATTGTATTTCTTTTCGTTTATGTCGGAAATCCAAAAGTGCACTCAATTTTTAAGAAAAGAAAATAATCGAACCTTTGATTCATTTCTATCATTTATAAAATTTAAGCTTTAATTTTAGATTCAAATATTCAGGGCTATTTTCATCTTCGATAATGAAAATTATAAAAAAAAAATATTTATTAATAAACTCTGAGTACTGTTATTCGGTAGGTGGTATTGATATTAAATATAGAAACTCGTTAATGGTATTCTGCAGATATTTAAAGAACCCGGTCTTGTTACGTCCATTTTTTTTCGAGAGTTATCGTGACTACCTCCTAAAAATCTGAATGTTCACGTTAAATTTTTTTCAAACAAAGTAAATATCAAAATAAAATTGTTTTTCACGTAATATGAGTTGGATTATTTAAACTGTTTTCTTGAAATAAATCTACTCATATTATCGTATAAGCGCTAATTTGTTGTGGCAGAGGCCGTTTAAGAGTAAAAAGTCGCTTGACTTATGTGAGGAGAGTAGAGCACAACCTCAAACCACTTCGCGGCGTTCAATTAAAATAAGAACAATTTTCAACAACAGTTTTATTTGTATGTTCTAAAAAAGTGAAAAAAGAAATTACTCGTAATAAACGAAACGTACAATTTTGTTTCGTTATAAAATTTTATACGAAAAAAAGCTTGCTTGTCGCGAGTTTAAAAAGGTATAGCAAAGAGATTTCAATCCGTAGTAGGGCTAGGCAACACCTTAGGCTGTTGCACGAAAGGGCAGGCCCGTACGGTGAGTCACCAGGATCTCGCAGAAAACGGGCCTTAAGCGGTAGTATTATTCGTTCGCTTTCGTCTGGGGAGGTAGACATTGGTGGCAAACAACAACAAAAACTAGGTTATCTTGGGTGGCTGTTACAACATTATATTATTATTCATATTACAAAACTTTTATACAACTAATAACTAAAAGTAATATTTTCGATATGGTATGGACAGTCCTCGAAAAGAGAGCTCAAAGCTCCACTAATGAGCACAATAATAGCGTCGACCTCAAGCAATGGAAAATATGAATTTCTCGGCCCTTTCTGGGTCACGTTTTGCTTTGTCGGTTTCAAAGACATCTTCAGTTAAAATCCATTATTTGCAAGCGTGCGATTCAATGAACTGTTTGCCTTTTTATGACATCTCGAATGCGCTTCACAAAATCAAAGTAAAGTTTCAACCTATATATTACGGCCCTCTGCTGGACAAAAATAAATTATCAGCCTATACATGTCCCTTTGCTGGACAAAGACCTACTCTGTACAGACGGTATTAAGGCATAGTCCACCACGCGACCCCACTGCGGATTGGCGGACTTCACGTGTCTTCAAAATATTGTTCTTTTTTTGTTATATTATTCATAAATATGCTGGTTTCGTAGACAGCATCCAAAGCAATTATATCATTGACTTCACTTACCATTCAATATCGTATTAGATTCTTCCTCTTCTTGATGGCGATAAACACATTCAGTGTGAATCACGCGATATATCGATATATATTTAGAGTTCATAAAAACTTATTTACATAATATAAATAATATATAAATGATCAATTGAGTTTTAATGTCACAACTATATAATATATATAAAAATAACATATATATATATATAATAAAAGAAAAAATAATTTTGGCCATCACACAGAAATTAAAATTTTCGATAAATGGCAATTAACGCGTTTATTCATATCAAAAACTATAAGCCATTACGTTTTGCTCTTCCAGAGTCGTCAGTGATTTTCATTTCAGCTATTCAGGATAAATTAAGCATCAACCGCAATACTTACCGAATAAAACAGATTGAAATTCTTTCGCCATGTTGACTCGGTGAGTCAACGAAAGCGAAAGAATTTCAACCTGTGTTTAGGTGAGTATGAAAGACTGTGACACTGAATTTAGCTGACATTAGAAGACCTTTACTTGAATGCCACGAGATTTAAGATCGCATGTAAGCCTACTTTCAGCTATGTTACCTCGGCCTTTTAAAATAGGGCTTAAATATTCCCTGGTCTATCTTAAAAAGTGACGGGTTCATAGACCATCAGGATGAAGGAATGCAGAGACGTAATAATAGGGAAAAAGTTTGCCCTTCTTCCCTAAGGTGTGCTCATGAGTAGTGCAGAGAGAATTATAACCCCCCCCCCTCTCCCCTCGATAACATGAAATAAAAAGGTAAACGAAGTGGTATCTTTATCGCCGCACTTCAAAACAGTTTGAGTCTAATTTAAATAAATATAAGCAGACCTGCTTAGGGAAGAGAAACATCATCAGAAATATGGTTCCGTTTTCTAATTATCGCCACAATGCAATCGTTGACGCACCCGAGCACTTAAGCAATTGCCCGACTGAAGAGAATCCGAGAGAAGGGGGGTGGCGGGGGATTTGTAATGGCTTGTAGTGTAATTTGCCCGATTACGACAGCCTTAACAAACACGTTGATAATTACGCAAAAAAAAAAAAAAACAAAGACACTATCTTTATCGGATACATAACTGGGAGTACTCCGAGGAATTGTTCGGATTAATACCTGCTGCTGAATTTCATCATGGTACAAGTCCGACCGCAAATTACAATCGACACCTCCTTGATTAACACAATTTTCCCCGGATGGATACGTTATGAAACCAGTTGTCGCCAGAGGTATTTCCGAACCGACACGACTTAAGCATCTTCAAGAGGGCCTATTCCTACCTAAAAGCAGACAAGGCATATTAAACTAAATAACGTTATCTGTTTAAAGAACCAAACCAACAAAGTGTTTGCTAAACTTTACAATATCATTAATTAACTTATACTAAATACACAGTTACGACCAATGCTTAGAGATATTCTGACACACAGAAAACATAACCGACTTCAAGTATCTCACGCATTATAATATAGTTTATGTATGATTTTGAGAGAAGTTCCCTGATATATCAAGAATCCAAGGTCTAATACCAATAAAATCAATATGAGATCACATGGGAGCCAAAAAAAGAAAGCCGTACCCAATGAGAACCATGAACGTTAAAAAATGACGCAGTACTGAGGTAGCAAACATAGAAACATACAACCAATTAGTGAAGCTCCTACTTTTCTGAAGTCGATTGAAAACGTAAATGAACATTTGTACTCTTAACTTAATTAGAGGCGAAAACGAATGATTTAATTCATTTATTCACAATTATCAAATACGGGCCCCCCGAGGGTGATAGCACTTAGGTAAATTAAAAAAAAATTCGGCAACCACGAAACGAATCGCCCGGGGGACTCGAGATTTGAACAACGAACACGCGGAGCCCACTTTCACAGCTATCGCTCAGCGCTCGAGCACTCTGAATAATTGTTGGCGTATCGTAGAAGAGCGGGAAATCGGGTTGCGATCTTGGTAGAACGCTAACGGTTTACGCAATCACGTTACCGCCGCCATTTGTGCGAGTGTGTGTTTTAAGCGTGACAAACGAAACGAATCGCGGAAGAGGGCGTGGCGAGCGAAGTTTTACAAAGTAATTGTGGCCTTTGTGTTAAGGGTCTGATTCTAACAAAAAAATATTATTTGTGTGCGGAAATCCATTGGGGTCCGTAAAAATGACAAAAAATATGTATATTTTTTTATAAGATATCACGAAATTTATATAAATCACAGCTCTAAAGCGACTTGCTAACTTATAATTCCGGTCCAAGTAGAGACGTTTACGAAATTAATGGACGTTGTCTACGAAATTTTTAAATACTCTGAATTAAATAATGAAAACTGGTCATCTCCTACCTAAAAGCGAAGAGATGATAATGCAAGACACTACACTAAAGAGTGAAATAAGAATCCCTTACTAAATAATTAATGCGGGTACTAAATTATGACATGTTCAATACATAATACTTGACGACCCGGTTGGCATGGGGAGTAGTGACCCTGCCTCTTGCGCCAGAGGGTGTGGGTTCGATCCCCACTACTGGAAAAATATTGTGTGATGAACATAGTGTTTTTCCAGTGTCTGGTTGCTTATATATGTATAATATGTATTTATTTACCAAAGAAAAGTATGTTTATCAGTTTTCTAGTACCCATAGTACAAGCGTTGTGTAAAAAATGTGTCCGAAAATATTTATTTATTTATATTTTATTCAATTAACATACTGGTGGACTAGTAATAGATTTCTCTTTTTCCTTCTATAAGGATATCTTTTCTGTACGTTCTTCTTTTGAAACATCGAAAGACTTACAGGTACTTATTTACATCCCTTGAAAGGTTAGTGAAATCTGTCCTTTGGTCTTTCTAAAGTATTTCGCTTAACTTTGTTTTTCAAATTTGACTTTCACATAAAATACAATCTGGCCAGGTAAAGACAACGCAAAGAAAAAAAAATACTTTTAATTAATTATGTCTAACTATCACGGTTCATGAGATACAACCTGGTGACAGACAGAGACGGACGGAGAGTGGAGTCTTAGTAATAGAGTCCTGTTGAAAAATATAAGTGTAAATATATCACTTTTTTCCACCGTTCTACCTAAATAATGTGAACTGTTTAACTTCTTAAATGGTTAAATAAGTTTTTAAGTCGCTTTTCCTTGAAATTTTACTGAAGTTGTGGAGTTAAATAAAAGTAATCAAAAATGGTTGAAGTAAAATTAGTTGTGTTGATGAAATTTAGGCGAACGGTGTTTAAAATACGTGTCCAATAATAAGTACAAGTAATATGGATAGTAGGACTCGGTAATAACTGCTTAGTCTACTGAGTGAAGTGCATGTATTTGGATATAACAGTCTCAGAGTTAATGGAATGTCTATATGGTGAGTGAAACAGTCCATTACCTTGAAGAATAATCGAGTGATCACTCACTCACTGACATGTCACGACTCCTAAAGTTACGTTATTATTTTTCTTTCTTTGACAAATGTACTGCCACTATTATAACCAGAGTTCCAAATTTCATCCAATATGTTGTACAATTTTAACAAATAATTAATAAATCAAAATCATCAAATAATATGTATTTGACGGTGGTAGGCCCACGCAGCAACCTCGGCTGTTGCACGAATGTGCAGGTCCGTCCGGGTAAGTACCACGACCTCACAGAAAACCAGCGTAAAGTGGAAGTATGAAAAATACTTTCGCGTTTCGTCCGGTGAGTGAGGTAGCCGGATCCCAATTTTCAAAAGGTTGTCAACGCATCTGCAACCCTCGGGTGTAGCAGATGTCCATGGGCGGCGGTATTCACTTACCATCAGGTGAACCGTCTGCTAGTATGGCAACTTTTCACATTAAAAAAATATCTAATATCTTCCGCGCAGCATAGTGCCGAATTCTTATTTTTATATCGGCGGTATTCCGATGTGATAAAATTACGGCACTTACAAATGAAGGTTTTTTTTTAACGGAAATAGGTCAAATAATACATTATTAAGTCCTCAGTAGCTAGAATACATAGTGTTCACTTAACCTGAAAGACATAAGCGTAAGTCTCCGTTCATCGAGTTCAAATGAGCCAGAGATTTCGATTACGTATGTCAGCACAACTCTCACACAGGCAAATGACAAAACCCAATTTCCGCCTCGATTGATTCAACGCGATTCGCGAATAAACACACCATTTTAGTGCACAGTGCGAAGCGAAACTTATTATATACTGGCACGTGTGGGTCGTGTGAGCGTGTTGCCGGCCACAATAAAAAAGCCACACTATACCAGTTTAATTAGCGCCACTCCGCCACGTTGCGCCCGAGGTTGGAAAAAAATTAACAGCCTCGTTTCAACGGATACGTATATTCAGCTGACTATTTGAAATGCATTATTTCACTCGGCGCTGAACGTATTGAGCCATTACGAAAGACGATTTTTATATCCCAACATCAGATGGGAAAAATTTATGTAATTAAACTTTTTATATTTATCTTCTTTTTATATGTTTTATGCACGTAATCTAAGATACGTAATTTACTTTGTTTAATATCTTAAAATATTTTATGAAAATAACGGAATTTTTAACTGTTATTCCATATTCATTTTTACATCGCATTCGTAAAATTCGTAAAAGTGTGCCTTCTTGTACATTTTGATAAATTCGACGCATATCGTCAACTCTGCTGTATTGCTTTGTTAAATACGGTTATACTCATTGTTTACACCCTCCAGTCTTAATACTAATGACACAGATTTTTAAACATTCATTAGTTTTCGTTAAAATAGTAAAGTATACGAAACATTACGTTTCCATATTTTTCCGAATCTCAAATTGAGGAGGAAATTAACTGTTGGTACAGAGGGTTTTAGGAAAGAACTTAACCTCTTTCTTTTACAGAGAATGCAAATGATTTTTGGAAAGTCGTGCCAACTTGTAAACAGTTTATTCTATAATCGATTACGTATTTCGTCACATCCAATAAAATGAAGACAAATGATTACTTCAGATGGAATTATAACGCTAGGCCGATATCATTATGTTTGGATTTTACCACTCTCTCTCTTTTATTAAACCATTACAATCATCATAATCTAAACTTTGTCTATCTTTAATATATTTTAGATTGTTGCAACAAAAAAATACAATAATTATATATGTAAAAATCCTTTTATAGTAAAACACGGCAGCGTATTTTTTTATTTTAACACGGCAGCAATAAACTATGCATATTAAGTCTAAAACAAAACAAAAAAGCTTCACTTAATGAGAGCAACAGCGGTGGAAGCTATACGATGCAAAAAATTCACCTCAGATGTATCTGGGTCACCTCACCGATGGCGTATATTACTTTGTGCAAGAATTCTATCAAGAAGAAGAATTTCTCAGTAAAAAGATTATTGTTACGCTCTCCGCATTTTCTCCCGACTAACGCTATAAATACTGAGTTTTCTAAAAACTGAACACAATTATTACATAATAAACCTTCATTATTGTATATATAATACATTTCATGTTATTATGTATCATGTTATAATATTTTATTGTATCGTTTTAGTATTTTTAATTAATTAAATTTAGAGAAGTAATTTTCAAACAATACGATTATGTGATAGCTCAGTGTCCGGGCGCTCGCCTTTAATTCAATATACTCGAGGAACCTGAGTTCGATCCCAGGTGCCGGCAGTATTGAAATTGTTAATTTCAAGTGCTGAATTATCACGCGCTCAGCGGTGAAGGAAAACATCGTGAGGAAACCTGCATATTTACGAAATAATAATAAAAAAAATATTTCGAAGATATGTAAAGTCCGCCAATGCGCAGTGGAGCCCCGTGGTGAACTATGCCCTGATATCCTCTGTACAGAGGAGGCCTTTGCCCAGCAGTGGGACATGTATAGGCTGATACTTTACCTTTTTTTACTTTACGATTACGTTAGATTCTATGAAATTATGACGTTGAATTTTTTGTGTAGACTATTTTAGACTTATACATTTACTTATAATGTATTAAGTTACTTATATAGTATATAAGTAACCTCCTATATACCCTCTCTATAGAGGAGGCCTTTGCCCAGCAGTGGGACATGTATAGGCTGTTACTTTACTTTTTACTTTACTTATTTATTAAGTTTACACTAGATAACTATGAGTGGCAAATGAGCAATCTATTCACTAATGTGATATTAACGCCAACCCATACACCAGAAGCAGGTGGCAGTCCGGCAGTTCTCGACGGAAAAATATTTTTTTGTTTTTCTTTATGTGAGAAGGTGACAAGCAAACTTTAAGTTATAACTGCCGCCCGTGGAAATTTGCAACACCCGCAGGGTTGCAGATGCGTTACCACCTTTTAAAGTGGGCCCCGGCTACCTCACTCAACAGATGAAACGCGGAAGTATTACACTTTCACTCCACGCCGGTCTTTGGAGAGGTCGTGGTACCTACCCGGACGGACCTGCCCATTTGTGCAACAGCCGAAGCTGTTGCGTAGCCCTACCACTACCTACCTAAATAATAATGTTTGATTCACTACGCAATCACTTTATTCAACATGTACACTTTATGTTTATAATAAAAATTTAATATCATTAAATTATCGGAGTCGTAATTAAATATATTCGATGGCAAGTTACGCAATGGCGTAATAAAAAAAAATCTCCATTTCCTAAATGGACATTTTGCGTGTTTACCATTTTCCACGACTAATATCATCGTAAGCATGACTATTAGAAATGTTTTTATATTACGGTAATTATTTCAACCAATGTTAAAAATATAATACAGTCGTAAATGTGAGCGTATTTATTATTAATACTAATAATATTGTATTGTAGTTATTATTAATTCGCTAAAATTTCCGTAACAAGAAACAAAATTAATTAAAAAAGTAAAGTAAAGTAACAGCCTACACATGTCCCACGGCTGGGCAAAGGCCTCCTCTATACAGAGGGCATAGTCCACCACGCGGCCCCACTGCGGATTGGCGAACTTCACATATCTCCGATATATATTTTTTTGTTATTATTTCGAAAATATGCTGGTTTCCTCACGATGTTTTTCTTCACCGCGGAGCACGTGATAAGACAGCACTTAAAGTTAAAAACTTTATTGGTGCCGGCACCGGGGATCGAGCTCAGGTTGTTCGAGTATATTGAATTAAAGGCGAGCGCCCGGACACTGAGCTATCACGGCTCAGTATAAATCAATTAATCATAATTGATTAAACCAAATCATAAATTTGATCTTAACATTGATGTTATTAAAATATATTTTCCAGTAATAGGTTTTATAAATAAAAATACTAATGAATATTCCAAAATATATACGAGCATTTGAATTACAACTCTTTAATGAGAACCAATTTGGAATACTGTAGCCCAATTTGAAATACATTTTTAAAGTACCTACATTAAAAGATAAGATGACTCTGCCACGGCCAAGGTATTGGCTTCGGCATCAGGGGTCGTTCGATTCCCACACGAGACAAATATTTGTGTGACCCACAGATATTTGTTTCGCATCTGGGTGTTTGTTCGCGTGAAATTTATGTTTGTAAAACGTCCTTAAAACACAGGATAAAGTTATCCTAAATGTAAGGTTTGTATGCTGGAAAGGATATAACAATAGATGCGCCAAGCATTGCTTCAAATGCTAAATAACAATGTAGAAAGAAGGCGTTAAGATTTTCGTCGGTGTGGCAATCAGCCGTTTAGCTCAGTGGCTAGCGTCAGGCCGTGAATGCCGAAGACGTGGGTTCGATTCCCACAGCGGCGACAATCTTTTCGTACTTTTTCTACGTTTTAATGTTCAATCTTAAGTGCAGAGATTAGCACTATAAAAAACTTTAAAATTTATGTAAGGGCAATGTTTTTATAAGAAATAGAATAAATAGATATTAAAAGAAAATAGTTTAGAGGATATAGATAACAATAAAGGATAGGCACTTTTTTACCGTAACTGAATTTTAATTTGAATGTCCAATTTAGTTGGTAAATCACAGTAAATAAAAATAAAAAATTATGTTACACGTTTTATTTTTAAGGCTTTATACGTTAACAACATAAATGTCTATTGTTAATTTAATTAAATACTATTGACCAACTAGTGAGTACTACCGACTCAACCAGTAAAATCATAGTAATATAAAAGGATACTCAAAATTATGATCATCTGTCGCACCTAATTCTAATGAAGTATATGGCAACTGAAGCGAAAGATGAAATTAATTCAGATGAATTTTTTACTGTAGTAAATACCAACAACCAGGTTGTTGATGGAAGATTCACAGTGAAGTGTGGCTTAGTAATGAGATAGATATAAAAGTACAAACAAGTATTTTTTTCTAACGAACTTGAATATACTAAATAATGTATCGATATCACACGTTACAAATATGGCAGTAAAACTTCTTATAGTAATAATTATAAAAATTACAATCAGAATATATCATAAGCCCATAAATGAATCCAGGCTTCGTATGAGAAGCTATGAGGAACTTTTGCAATGAATTACTAATTGAATTACGAAAGGTAAATAGCATCAGAACGTGTAGGAGGTCGCTATTGTACTATATATATATTGTACTATACTATATATAAATAACAAATGAAGCAAGTGGTTGTAACCGAGCCGAGTGTTATTCATATACCTGATGGAACAGAATTAGAATTCGGCGAGATGCTTTAGTAATGCACATCCCTACTAATATTATAAATGTGAATGTAAGTTTGTTTGTTATGTTTTCACGCCAAAACTACTCAACTTACAATCATGAAACACGTCTATTCTTAGAGGTATTAATGAGGACAGGATGCTTTTGTTAAAAAAAAATTAAAAACAATGACATATGTTTAAGGTAAAAGCTAGTTTTGATTAAAATTACGTTTGAAAGCACTACACAAAATAAAAAAAACGACAGGGATATTATGTATTTTAGAAAACTTTATTTACGTTAATGCGAAATAGGAAAAATATAATTATACCCTACTAGCTACTGCCCGCGACTACGTCTGCGTAGAATAGGCGGACGGCGTAACATTCAGACAGAAAGCCAGATATACATAAAATATGTATATAAATATGATATATATGTATATAATGATAGCCTATGTCTTATTCTAAGCATAGGCTATATTATTGTGGTTTCATTAAAATCCATTCAGTAGTATTTGCGTAAAAGAGTAACAAACATCCATTCATACATACAAACTTTCACGATTATGATATTAAGTAAGGAAGCTATGATAGTAAAAAACGAAATCTGTTTAGCAGATAAATTTAAGAAAGAGCGTTATTTCCATACGGATCGCGCGGTCGTATTCTCCGAATGTCAAATAAATGAGATTTACGCTCAATCCCTACACTATTATTACCGTCTCTTTAATGTTATCATATTGAGGGCGACCGCTATTTTCTTCGGTAAATTTCACTAATGATATATAATATAGGTAATAGTCACGACATTTTGTTAATCCTACATGATTCTGGAGAAAATTTTACATTGTTTGATTAATACGTTTGTTGTTATAATTTAGTACTACAAAAGCACTAAATTTCAATATAGGGATCGAAAAGTAAAAAATTAAAATGAATCTTTTGAACTTTGTTTTTTAAAAGTAAAGTAGGGTAGTTTAAGTTACAGTATCTGGAGGACCGGTTTTTTTGCAAATCATGCATTTTGGAAATAAAAAAAAAAATAAAAAATCGTGATACGAACCGCGGCCGTCTGTTTTGGGGCCGCCCGATTACCGACCGAGCTATTATAAAATTTTTTGCGGCGGAAATTTACCGTCAAATTCGAAAGATATTTTTCATTTCCTGAAAACAGGGATAAAAGGACATTTTCTAAAAATGAAACCTAGCTAGATCGATTTTTCGCCCCCGAATCTACGCACATACTAATTGCTCGTTTAAAGGATAAGATTAGTGCTTTAAATTCAAATTTAGAAGCCAATGAAATTGATCATTGCAATATTAATTACCTGAGAAAATCCCCCATTCCTTTTTTTCCCTGTAGCATTATTTGTCTTATACAAAAACAGGGAAAGGGTGTATGAGTAATTGAGTAAATGTTTGGTACGAAAATACATTATTTGCATCCATTTATATATTTATTCATTTTATATATTGTACTCTGACAAATCTCCACCCAGGCATTAGGGATTTAAACTATATTTAATTGTATTACTTTTTTGCAGCAGGAATCAACTGTATTCATTTAATATAATCGACAACAACACTAACCGATTAAGAATGATAAACAGAAAATGTCAATACTATATAAATACTAGTATAATACAAAGTCATCCCGCTGTCTGACGGACCTATGTATACTTGTATCTTTAAAACTACGCAACGGATCTTGATGCGTTTTTTGGTAGTTTTTTTTTACTAGATAGAGTGTTTCAAGAGGAAGGTTTATATGCATAATACATTATAACCATGCGAAGCCGGGTCGCTAGTTAACAATAAGCTCGGCTTAAAAGAAATCGTGTTATAAATCAATTCTCTGCACATTCTACTTCATAACTTTTACAAGATTGGATCTGTTTTAAATAAACCTGGAATCTTTTCTGAATCGGGTCCCTCAATTATTATGAACGGGGACGTCAAGAAAGTGATGCAAATTCTACGAAAAGAACGCGCGAAGTTCTGAAAAACGGCGACATACGAGAAGAAATCCGAAATATTTGAAGAGAATGTTTGACTTCTACAAAGACGACTCGTGCAATCACAATCCACGACTTCGTCAGAAAAGTTTGACCACAACCGGAAGATAAGAAAGCTAGTGCAACCGCACTAGGTTTCTAATTTATCTCACCAAATTAGTGGTGCTAGGGCCACGCAACACTGTTGGACGAATGGGAAGCTCCGTCCGGATAAGTACCACAACCTCACAGAAGACAAACGTAGAAGTGTTACACTTCTACGTTTCGTCTGGTGAGTGAGATAGCTGGGGCCCACTTTATTTAAAGGTAGCATTTGCAACCCTATGAGTGTTGCACTTAACATCAGGTGAACCGCCAGCTCGTTTGCCACTTTGTCATATAAAAAAAATCTCACCAGATCTCCAAATCACGATAAAAAAATTGCACGAAATGTTCAAGATTTTTTTTTAATTGGGTGATATCGGCTTCACCTGTTCGTAATTTATAGGTTGACTAATGTTCCATGATAATTGTACAAAGCACATAAATTGATGAATGTTACCGCATAACGCTGTCAAAAGGCCTCATATGTTTTTCAGAAAATACGGAGTCACGGGTCGACTCCGCGTATATTTCACAAAAAGAAATTTTAATATGCATTGGCAAATGACTTTTCAAATGTTACTATAAAGGCAAAGGCAAAATGGACAAAAGTATGACCCATTTTTTAAGAATCTAATAGATATTTACAAAAATGATATAAAGTGAGTTAATTAATTATCGGATAACAACAATTATTAGTTATATTTAACGATTAAGCTAATATTGCATTATATTCCTGTGTATATGAAGTTTGGTGTTAAATACTAAAAAAACCAAGCCAATACATGATTTATCCGAGTAACAAGAGCGTATGTATGAAATCAATTCCTTATAAATATATTCCGAATAAGAGCAGACTATAAATATTTATTAATATGTTTGTGATTCCGATTATTAAAAGATCTGAACTGCATTTTCAGATTTTTAAAACTGTTAATTTATTGATGACGGTTATAAGCTCTCTTACATATAGCTTTCTAGTTTAAATGGAATTTAGTACATCTTCAGTTTTATGCCTATCAAAATGAATTATTAATCGGCTATAAGCATGGAAATAACATTTTCTCTTAAGAGTATCTTATTTGTTTGGCATTTTAGGAGAAAATACAAAGTTAGTAAAGCGAAGCGAAGTTCGAACGAGGGCTGAGCATTGCCGAGAAGATCAGAACTTTTAAAGCCTTTTTGTGACACCGTGCTACGCGGATCAGGCATGTGACTCCCTCCTCAACAGTGCTTTAAAAATTCTTTTATACTTGCCTATTTGCGCCAATTGTTATCAGTGATCTTGACGGATATAGAAGGTCTTTAGGTAATTCCACCCTTTGTTACCTTTCATGTCTAAGGTTGGCAATTAATTTTCAGAAAACAAATTGACTATCGGAGATATCACAATGGACGACGAATAATAATTTGCTTTTTTGTTAGGTTAGAACTTAGTAAATAGATAAGAAAAAAATAAATTTCAACTATTTCTTTCACTTAATCTATTATTGTCAGAGATAAAAATTCCCGTATATTTTTAGTTTAATTTTCTGAAAGTTAGGCTCCGGACCTCAATTAATTATGAGTATAATGTTTTTGGACTATAGACCTGATAGAGTGGCACATCCCTATCCGGTGGAATGCTCCCGATCCTGCTCCGTGATCTTCTTATAGATCATGACAGTTTCTCAGAAAAATACCACTAACAAGCTGGATGCCAATCTTTCAGCGCAGCCCTCCACTGAGTCTGTTGGAAACAAGTCCTGCCTAATCCTTTAAATAATAATGTAACGTATGTTAATCAGAACCCCAATTCCCGTCACGGTGGTTGTATTGCGTTTTCGATTCTTATCCGACGCAATTAGAGTGACCCCGTAGGACCTGTGCCCAGTCAGTAGCTTCGTGAGCCAAATGGTGAACTCCTCATTCAATCACCTCAGCTTCGTTCGGCATTCGTAAGCCTCGGAAAAGCCGTTATCGCCATTGTGACTTGGCCAGTCATTAGCGCCAGAACTTGAGCCACGAGAGCATTCCGGCTTTGCCAGAAGGTTGTGGGCCTCTTCATTTTCACACGGTTTTTTCTACGGGACTTTCTCCCGCATTAGTTATGCTAAACTTTTTTTTTAAATTCTTTACGAGTCGTTGATTTTATCAAAGATATGCAAACGTAGAATATTCAAATAGCGGCGTATTTTTCTGTTAAAATTATTAGTACCGTGATGGCGCAACAAGCAATGGGATGATGGGCTAGTAATGTTATTTTCTGGATTGCCGTGTTAATCTTTTCTCATTTAAAGTGACCTTCAGCCATGTTACTTATTCATTAAATTACGGTCGATCTTGAATTTGTTAACTAAGCGAAGTCTTAGAAGGTTTAGAGTCTAAATTAAAATATTCGTTTTGTTCTGGAAGCTAACGTTTTCATTGAATGATAAAAAATATGTATCAAAATCTGGGTTCTGAACGGGAAAAAATATATTTACATAAAATGATTTAAAACATCTTATTGTGTTAGGCAATACACCAAAAAGTTTTGATTTCAATACTATAGACATTATATATACGTACTGATATTACAATGTCAACATTAACTCTAAATTAGCTTTACTTTATTAAAATTAGTTAAAATCATGATTTTTTTCTAATTTACTTACGATATACAATTACGAAATGTACAATAAAACCTTATTTTCACAAATACATTCTAAAATTTGATGTAGGATAAAATAAAAACACGTTTATATCCAAAGTCATAAAGTATTACAGAGAATATAGTGGTAATAAAAATTAACGATACAGAACTATCGCTTTTATTACACATTCATACAGTGCTTAAGAACATCATTTAAGTTGTTGCAGACTTACCATTATCTTGTTAGCCAAGAATAACTAAGGACATGATGATATAACCGCATTCATTCTTAAAAAAAATATATTACGACGATAATTAACTGTAATGGATTATACATAACATTATGTTTCTTATATAAATATATGTTCACTTGCCTGTGTCCACCAATTCTGTGGCCCAAAATGAGAGAAGCTCATAATCTCCACCCATTGTCATTTACATTCAATCATAATTACGTTGGTAATTAATAAGTTACTTGAAATAAATGATAATCATAATAATTCAAACAACAAATATTCAAATACATGACTTCAGACCGCGAAGATACAAAACCATTACCTACAATCTTTTCTCTCATTAAGAAATGAAATAATAATTAGGTAACAGTTCCTTGAGTTGACATTGTATCTATTGACTTTGACTTAGCTCCTCACATGTTTTACCCCGTAGATCAAGCTCATTGAAGTAGCTTACGAGAAACTAATAGATAGTGGCTCCAAAGTAAAATTTCTTAACGCATTATCGTGTTAGTCCAGCTATTTACCAGATGTCTCATCATAAGCTCACACACACACACGAACGCATTCAAGGAAGCAAGCACTCACGCACGCACGCTCACACGTACGCACGCACGCAAGCAGGCTCGCACACACGTTAGCACTTACGCACACGCCCATGCACACCCACACGCACGTTCAATAATTAGAACTTTCACTTAAAGGTGCTCCAACTGGTTCTTTCTAATAAAGTTAGTTTGTCTTTGTTGATATACAAGAAAATGTACAGGAAAGAGAAAACAATTTTAAACTCTAGTGTATATCACAAAAATAGTAACTAAGCAGCACATTGAATTTCACTCTTATTCTACTACGTATATTGGATTCGACATCCTTTGTTCATGAATTCGTGATATCAAATAAGGGGGGTCGACTGCACACACACGGGACAACATAAAGGGACTGTTATTTCATCGTTACAGTAGAGAAATTTGTAGGTTTGAGATCTGAAACGGATTTCTGATATTCTGAAAGTATCATGTTTATTCAGCGGCGACGAATAATTTACGGATTATATATTTTTTAAGCGAGTTCGAGATGATTCATTGCACATTCAGCGTTCAATCGTGCATGAGAGTAAGTATTTTCGTAAGTTAGATTTTCAACGAATATTCTACCAATGTACACAAAAGATAACATGAGCAGAAGTGGTACAAAGTAAAATAAGTATAAGTAAACTGGATGTTCCACTGGTAAGCTCTTTGCCTTTGATTACCAGTGGAACATGTTCGCGAGTGTTAAACTGAAACAGGGAAGGAACAGCAGTTTTCCCCGTTTGACAAATACTCAAGAACATTAATATTTCCAACAAAAACATGTTGCCAAATTCAGTTTAATTACTTTTATTTTATTCCACTAACAAAGTTCATGCGATGTGGCCATCAGCCGTTTAGCTTAGCGGCTAAAGCGTCAGACCGCGAATGCCGAAGACATGGGTTCGATTCCCGCAGTGGCGACAAACTTTTCGTACTTTTCGTACAAACTTTAATTTTTATACAAATTTTAAAGTTCAGACTGCTTAATCGAATGGAAAATCAATTAGCAACCATCACACAAAATAATAAAACTACGATATGGAACAAATACATCAATATACGACTACACCAGCATACATTAAATGCTGTATATCTTTCCTCACGGGAAGCATTAGTCACGTTGGTCTTCAATTCGAAATTCGATTGTACTATCTGAACTATCACCTACCGCCTACCTACGGCTACGATAGTACAATAATTCTAAAACAAATCGATCTTCATCTCAGATTTCCACTAAAAACTTACTCAGCACGGCAAATTTTTAAAGGATACTAATTTTCATAGTAGAAAAATGTACGAAAGAAACATTGCGAAGAAAAATTGTTCGCCGTTTTGAAATAACATTCATTAAAGATGCCAGTCATTAGCAATCACACATACTTTAGGAATAGACTCTTAATTAAATTGCACTTGTGCACATTCCCGGATTGATCGCTAGTTTATCGTAATAACTCAGACGGGAAAAAATTCACCTTTTGAATAAAACACGAAACACACGTGACCTTAAAATAATTACAAAAATTCACTTTAATATGTGATTTTAAAATATCCTACTATACAAAGAAGCTCAATTAAATTTGCATGAAAATCCTAAAACTACGAGTATTATTACATATGCAAAGCGAGCCGCGCTTAAACCGGAGTATGACAAAAGCACTTTACCTTTGGGATTAACATGTTGACAATTTGCTTTATAAGTTTATCTAACAATTGAAAATGGAGCTTACCCATCTGCATCCGAATTTATTAGAATGGAATCATTTTACAGCTCGCTCTTCGAATTCCAACTGTAGAATGTTATTGCTAACATTGTTGACTGGAAATATTCGCCATTTGCTCGAATACTAAGCGTAGCTGTTTCGATATAACTTTTGTATAATAGCTTTGGCATTTTCACAAAAAAAAAATGCAGGAGTATCGTGAGTCACATTGCAGATTTTTCCATGTGAGTCTATAGATAAAACTCTATTCCACAAATATTCGAATCTGATCCTGAAACGAGAGACACCCTGTCAACCTGGCACTGTCTTTAAAGAACTTACGTATATTTTTAACATCAATAGTTGTTAAAAATATACGTGATTAGTTGGTAAGATCGGCAAATTAAAAAATTGCATCCGCCAGTTCATTCCGGGTCACGTTCCACCGTCAGCGTCTACGAATAAAAGAAGAGATTATGTCGGTCTTTTATTGCTTCTTATCTCTTTAAATGAATAGCGCCCTCCAAGATTTCTTTCAGAGCTTGAGCTATGTACGTGCTATTATATATCTTTTTTTTTAATCACGCTTCAATGTCTGCGCACCTTGTATATCGGCTAATCATAATCAAGTTCTGTGCAAGTGTGCGGGAAGTCGATGGATACAGGTGGCTCAGGATCGTACTTCATCTGTGGCGGATACCTATTTACTCGAAGAGGCTTAAATGAACATGATGAAGATGAATCATAATCATCGTCTGATAAAAATTTGTGGGCGTCTTTGTGATCACAGTTTTTGAAAATATAAATCTAGATGCATAACAAGTTAAACGCTTGGGCACATTCTTCGAAATACATTTAATGTTTAAATTACAAAATTTAACGTTTTTTTGCAGTTAAACGGTTACGCAAAGTACTGAAAACTAACAAAAAGAATAATTTTCACTTCAAAACACAAAAGTACAGTTGGAATACCAACAAATAAAAGTTGTAACTCCTCTCTTGTATACGGGGAAATATTGCAACACAAAAGCAGCAATCTGTGTTGCCCAAATATCAGCTACACGGTACATAAATTAATTGACTGTTGTGAAAAATTGTACCAACAACAAAGTGGTTTAATCAAAAATCAAATGGAGAAATCGCCCAGACGATTGGCAATTTGTTACGTTAAGATGTTTTGCTTAGCAAAAGTTTTTCTTTTAAAAAATATGATAATAATCACGGCAGTGAGAACAAATGATTTTCATTATATAGTCAACGTTATATTTGACGATGCCAAAATTTTAATTAAATATTTAGTCATTATAAGTTAATAGGAACCAAAAAATTCGAATTTCCTTAGTAAGTTTTCTTAATACACGTAAAAGATATAAAAAATATTTCTTTTCCAACGCATAGTAATAAAATTTAAAAATCAATTTAAAGTTGACATTAAAAAATGACAACGTACAGTTATAAAATAATATTTTTCAAAGCGCTTTATTGTTTGTCCCTAATAAAATTAGGAGTTGAAAGTTCACTGTTTTCCAACGAATAATCCCACTGAAAAACTGCTGTAGTCTTAAATCGAAAATATCAATTTTGGATAATTTTTGTGACAAAGATTGTGTCACTGGCCTTGACATGTAACGAGGCAGAGGTGAACTAGTAGTTTGTTCATACGATATAATTAGTATGGCACGTTCGTTTCCCAGAGAGCTTCAGTGTGTTCCAAGTTTGTCGGCTTTCTTCTGACTCAAGAACCACATTCGCATGTGTAGGCACCATGACTCGAGCGCCGATCAGGAAGGCAACTGAATAAGCCTGGAACACCTACCTACTTCTGTCTGTCTATAACTTGTCATTACTCTGATTAGTGCAGGCCGAAGAAACCACACCAGTTCGCCCTCGCCTCCGAGCACGGCGAGACCCACACAACGCGTACACAAGGTGGCTGTACCTTGGCGTTCCGGGGCGGTTCTCACCGCTCCCAGCCACCGATTAGCTAAATGCACAGTCGACGGCCGTCGGGGTCTCGGTCCGAACCGCGACCTCGACGGCTCTTAGATGACACACCATAGTAAGTTAAACGCACGCATGAGCACATGCGCGACCCTACCCATAGCGGAGGGTCCAAACCCGTGGGTTCTGGCTAGCCCACCGGTTCTGCGTCCGATGAAGCTTTAATAGTCTCGGGACTGAAAGCAAAAACATCAGTTAATACAAGATACAAGCCGAAGTAACCGTTGTTTGCCTTGCCAAAAATCGCATTAAAAATGTTAGTGCTATTTCGATGTGAAGAAAGCATCGAAATTATGAAGTTTGTTTTACGGACGGATAAATAAATAATATGTACATATATGTATTTTGGACACATTATTACATAACGTTCTTTAGTTCCAAACTAAGCAACGCGTGTACTATGGGTACTAGATAATTGATAAACATACTTAAACATACTTTTCTTTAGTAAACAAATACATATTGTACATACATGAACACCCAGATACCGGAAAAATACTTATATGTTCATCACACAATATTTTTCCAATAGTGGGGATCCGTGATAGCTGAGAGCCGTGATAGCTCAGTGTCCAGGCGCTCACGTTTCATTTAATATATTCGAGCAACCTGAGTTCAATCTCCGGTGCCGGCTCCAATGAAATTGTTAATTTTAAGTGGTCAGCGGTGACGGAAAACATCGTGAGGAAACCTGCACATTTTCGAAATAATAATTAAAAAAAAATCGAAGATATGTGAAGTCCGCCCATCCGCAGTGGGGCGGCGTAATGGACTATGCCCTGATACCTTCTGTACAAAGGAGGCCTTTGCCCAGCAGTGGGACATGTATAGGCTGACACTTCAGTTTTTTACTTTTTTTAGTGGGGATCGAACCCACACCCTCCGGCGAAGGCAGGTTCACTGCCCACAACTCGTCTGAATGCATATTCCTGAGAAAGAAGAATCATATAAATTATTGAATATCAACAAACATTAACAGGCGCTCAATCCGAGAAAAAAAGGCAATAGCCGTGTGAGGGTAACGCTCATAAGCAAATTAATCAAGCAAGCAAACCAATACCCATAAGTAAACCAATTTAAAGTAATTTTACATTTAATAGACGAAACCAATCTGTGTATCTTTCTCTCGGAGTGAACTTAACCAGATCCGGGGGAATTGGAAAGCGTTCTCGGCTAAATAACGCAAACGGAGCCCTGTCGGTATCCGTTAAATAATGAACAAATATTTGCCTGGGAAACGCGACGCTGACACGCGGTGTGTTTATCCGATGTTTTGAGTAAAGTAATGGTCCGGAACTAACTTCGATTTGAAAGTTAGTTTCTTTAAACAAAAAAAATCTTTGCTTTTTGGCAGTTCATGCTTTTTAATGAATGCAATTAACACAAAAGTGTGTCATATAGTATTTACATTTATGGTAAATGAGTCCAGTACTATTAGTTATCTTGAAGTTCTCATTGAGTTGAATGAATTGTAAGCAGTTCAGTCGTATCCATATCGAAAGGATTTATCCTTTGCTTAAATTGTACAGAGATATGTTTGTTTCATTATTACACGTGTTTCTATGAGAGGCATGTGTAATAATGAACATATTTATAGTTTTTAGTGTTATTTACACCTACTAAATGATTCATAAGAGGGACGTGTAATATTGAAAGAAACATAGTTATAGTTTATAGTGTTCATTACACCATATGATTCACAAACTTACTTAATTGCTTTTGATAAATTGTCCAAGCAAATGTGCGGAAGCTGGTTATTAATTTTAATGATTTATGGCAATTTGTTGCATTCAGGAAAATGAGAAATCTAAAAGTTAAGTTAAGGTCAACATAACATAATTCATCAATTACCATAAAGGATTAAAATAAATTAATTCAAGATAAAAAATATTAAATTATTACTCTACAGATTGAGGCAGCCCACATTAGGACACAAATATCATAAACATCACCTATATTAAGTAAATTTCTTAGTTGGTTACTCAAGTACATTTGATCTTAAATGAAAATGCCTTTACTGAATCAATCACACAGCTCATGGCTTCATCGGCATGTGCTCTAAGCTAACCGCAACGTTTCACGCTGGTAACGCTTTCGTTTAAAAAGCACAATTGTAGGCACTCTTTCGAAGTTCTCACTTCTTAAAGTTATATAGACATGAATAATGCAAAATATTACCAGTAATAGAGAATTTTAATATTTACTGGATCTCCAATAACTATTATACTTTTCACTTTGTGAAAAGTGCTTTGTTAGAGTCTTAAAGGTTAATTATAGTTCTACTCAAAATATACTTATAGCACTGTTAAGCATGAAATAAACTAGAATGGACAATAAGAGAACCGCTGGCTCAGACGTTAAATTGGCATTCCTTTCCAGATACGGTTCAAAAGATTTTAATAATAACTCTCGTCTCTCTTTTCCAACCTTAACGTTTTAATTACACTTGTGAACCGCGCCAAGTTGGCAGCCATTTTGTGTTCTTCCGCGATATTATTTTTCTATTCAAATTCATTTATATGCTGTTGTTGTTGTTGGTGTAAAGTGGATAAAGAGTTCCCATTTTGTTCATTGGTATTTTTGTTATTTATATTTACATATCTACTAAGGCTGTGATAACGTTATGACTGGGCACTCACTTTTAATTGAACATTGTCGAAAAATCTCAGTTGAAATCCCGGTGCCGAAGCCAATAAAATTGTTAAGTTGCATTTTTAAATGCTCACTTAGCACATGCTCAGCGGTGAGGGAAAACATCGCGATGAACCCTGCAGGAGAGGTCTCAGCCCAGCACTGGGACACGTAGGGCTAAAACATATTTTCCTCCTTAGAAAACCTGAGGAATATTACATTACATTTATAGATAATATTCCGTACAGACAATGTTGTATTGTTAAGAATCGAATTTTGGAAATAATTGTAATAAATGTTGATAATTATAAATAATTGAGTCCAAAAATAAAATTCTGAATTGTTACGAAGATGAGTTAAAAATCTCGGGACCTAAAGGAAAATGAAACATGGAATAAACAAAGATGACTTAATTTTTAGATACAATGGTGTCTCTATCTAGTTCTATTAATTGCTCATTGTTTGTTGTTCATTGAACATCTGTTTTCCAAGGCATCAATGCCGATCTAATAAAATGACCCCAGAAGTTATCAAAACATTTATTTAACGCAAGTGAACATTTTTAGCCATTAAAACATTTTTGTTTGCATTTTGGAACTGATGAAAATGCGAAAGAATAAAACTGAAACGTAAGCTGGATGAGGCTGTGATTCTAAACAAAAATAACCACCTCCGTTGTGATTTTCGTTTATAATATACTAGCGAACCACCCCGGCTTGGCACGTGTAATGTATTATACATATAAACCTTCCTCTTGAATCACTCTATCTAGTAAATAAAAACCACATCAAGATCCGGTTTAAAGATCTAAGCGTACATAGCGACAGACAGACAGCGGGACGACTTTGTTTTATACTATGTAGTGATATATTCAACGGAGGCGCGAACGGAAGCATTATCTTGATGGATCTGTCGGTTGTTTCTGAACAATCCAGGGGTGAAACCGTTGATTAAACCGCTGATTAGTTCACATAAACAATGTAAAATTTATATTTCCGCTCTTTCAAGGTAGACGACCATTTCCAGCCGACAAAATACTTTAGTTGAATCGGTGCGCCAGTTTTTTTTCCACTGGTGGCTCAGGATCGTACTTCAGGGCAGTCTGTGGGGAAGGCCTATGTTCAGCAGTGGACTCAAGGCAGTCTATGGCGGAGGACTATGTTCAGCAGTGGACTCAAACAGGCTGAAATGATGATGATGATGAAATGAACAAAAATATATTATTAATATTTCCACAATCGTTTCATCACACCCTTGTATATGATTTTTTTCTCTTGTAGAACGAATTCTAGGATATTAAGTAACAAAAATGATGAATGAAAAATTGTTTCAAATATATTTAATATTAAAAATTCGAAATGTCTTTTTGGATTTCAAAAGCCCCTTTAGAACATAATGGTGGTTAAACGTTGCGGTGAATTTATTCAACTTTACTTATATCAAAGCACTGTTTCGCATCGGAAATGGAGTTTTCGTTTAATGTTTACTCTCGAGAGCAAGTTAAATTTACGAACAACATTTACTGTTCCAGAGATTACATTAAAATGAAAAGTTTATAGAGTTAAATAATCTGCTTTGGCAGAGCCTGCTTCCATCAATAAGCAATTTTTTTCTTTAATAATAATTTATAATATGCATAAATCAAATTTTAAAACTGTATCCCAACACCAACCAACGTGTACACGTTGGGATATCAGCATTTTCCGCATCTAATTATTATTAAGTTTCTGCCAGTTAAACCCTATTACGAGTATATTCGCCTGGAAGACACTGATGTTGTATTTCGACGGGTAATTTCACATTGGCCGATTATTTAACTCGTTCGCTCTGAGCATGAGTGATGAGGCAAACCTCTTGTTCGGATGCGGGAAGTGAGAGAATAAAAGGGAAGATGATTAAATCTTATTCGTCGTAGGGATGGATCACTTATATACAATTTTCGTATTGGCCGACAATCAGCAACATTTATGAATTAACTGCATTAATTGCTGTCTTAATTAATTCCATCACGCTTACCCCGAATTAGAGCATAGTTTTATTGTAATAACTCTGCCCAAGGATAGTTCCGTTATTAACGCAAGGTATTGTTATTTTTTTACAGAAGATACTGAAGTTAATGGCTTATTTAGTAGTTTATAGCTTCATTAATAATTTCTTGGCCGCTGAGCAATGCTGAGTATGTCGAGCAAGCTCTGCATGACAAAAAACTTCGAGCAACGCTCCTGCGTCACAGTTACCGTGTGAAATCACCATTAGTGGAGCTAGTACCTATTCTTCTACCATACGTCAGAGGAGTCTGTTGGCGCTGGCAACACTGTATACCGAATATGACGTTATCTACTCGAGCCAAGGGACACATGGTGGTATGGAGCACTGGTCACTTGGATTTCGGCCGCGTTCCCAGACGGTTATATAACCACTAGTGCTGCTTGTCGTTGGAATAGTTGTTAATATTCACGTTCAGTAATAGTTAAAATATTAGGATCAAGGTAAAATCGTTAGAACTCCTATAAGTCACTGATAAGATTGGCTACATATTGAAGCAGGGCATTTATTTTACGATAATAGGACCACGCAGCAGCCTCGGCTGTTGCCGAAGCCCATTTCATTTTAAGTTGGCAACGCATCTAAGGTCTCAAGGTTTCCATGGTCGGCGGTTATCACTTATAATAAGTGATCTCCAGGTCATTTTCCATCTTCTTACATAAAAATTCCTGTTTATCAATTTGAAAAAATTCTTCTTTCCACATGTAGTAGTGAAGACAATTTTATAATACGAATTATCTGTCGCCCGTGTTGCCAATTAAAATTGTCAACGAGTTTTGAATATCTATTTATTATACTACACAGTTCAATAGCATGATAAAAGCTTCCCTGAAGAGATCTGTCATATAAAGGGAAACCATAACAGCAGACCCAACACACACCGATCTGGAGACAAATCAGAGCATTCTACATTACTTAGAAAATAGCGTTTATCTCGTTTACACTCTGGTAAACGATATGTGATTCCAGTTGAAAAGTTTATTCCCGTAACGTTATGTATTCTAATCGTCGGGATTTAAAAATAAAAATAAACGCGATAAATTCTTTAAAAACATTTTCATTATCATACAGTTTATAGATCTAATATTTACAAAATTAAATCTATCTAAAATTACATATTATCTAATAAACCTAATTCACGCGGCATGATGCCAAGAACGCTAGCTGCATTTCCTCGCTGAATAGTTATGCTTAACCTTTGAGCGAGAAAAGAACCAGCTCTCTTGTCAACAGCCGCGGCGTTAAGCCTAGGCCTAAGTTAAATTTTTATTTACTATGTATTGTACTATTACGGTATTATCTATGATACACTACAGATTCTTGAATGCCCAATAAATGCCCATTTTTGAACCAGATTGTTTACTTAAACTGTAGATAATCAGGCAAAAGCTAATTTTGGTCACTCCATAAACGTAAAAATATGTTGAGAAAACTGTCAAACATATATAAAATTTGTTTCAGATTTTAAAATAACAACAAATTTTATAGCAATCTTCCAAGTTATTCTTAAAAGTAACGTAAAAGACAGCGATATATACTGCTAAGTATTCCTCTACTTATATAAAGTACAACTCTATTTTTAAATCAATAAGTCAATTTGAATAAAAAAATAAATATTAAATTTAAATAAATAAACAAGATAATTTTCTTTTGTACCCTATGTTTTGAACTTCCTTAATTCCATGAAACCGCCAGTAAAAAGCAGTAAAAATATATGCTTAAGGATCTTGAAGCTTTCTATCAGGCCTCAGGAGGAAAATGTTCATTTGTTCATATTGTTTTTCATATCTCTGTTCTTCTCTAAATTTTACAAGTGGCAGTAAATTTTGTTGTTCACGCGATTTAATTCCGAACTAAGTTCTCAGCATAGCATTAAGTTGAATGTGATATCCCAAAAATCCCAAGAATGTTGAGGTATTGTTAATCTGTTTTGTTATCGAATTTGTGTCAATTTATGTAGCATATTCTTCGTTTCCAGGAGGGCGGGCGGCTGGGAGCGCTATGATGAACGATACCCGAATACCACAAGTTTTCAACGAATCAAGCGGTAATATGACTTTCGTAGTTATAACTTATGACGTATACTAAAGAAAATCGATGTCACCTTTTGACGCGTTTAGAAAAGAAATATGATTTGATGAAATAATTTTTTTACGATAAGCGCGCACACTGACAGCCAAAACGCAACATGATGGTCACGACATGCTGGTCGAAGTTGGTTGCAAAGCGATCGACATTACGCTATTAGCATGGCAATTAATAATTAATAACTTTTAAGTAACTTCTAACTCCAAGTTATTTAATTAAACCGTTATCTATTGCAATTAATTTTGTAGCTACATCGATGGCATTATATATAGAATAGCTCACCATTTATAGACACCATGTGCATTGAGCACTCGGTCCAATTTTGTATGACTCGATCCAGTATATGCGGCTTATTTCGGCATTAGCATCTCGAATAATTGCTCGTCCAAAGTGCTTGTGCTAGCATAGACTAACTTAAAGTAACCCCAGAGAAAATAGTCGAAGGGTGTTTAGTCAAATGATCGCAAAAGAAATTTGATGAACGCTCTGTGTAAGATGACCCAGTCGCAACATTTTGCTTCACGACTTCGAGCACCGCTTATATGGCATGTTTCGCCACATTTTGGGCCCACAGCAAAGATCTATCAATGCTGTCGTATTTTGACAGGTCACTGGTAACTTTGACATTTATTGAAATATTACAACTGTAAAAACTACCATTGTTATCTTGTCAACCTATACTAAAACAATGTGCTGTACGGTGTGAAAGAAACAGGGTTCCGTTTTCAATGAAAATAGATATCCGGGATCAAGAGAATACTACGTATTGACGAAATAAATTATGTCTCCAAAAATTCACCACAAAACAAGCACAACTAATCAAACAATTAAGGTAAATATAAAAACACCTAACGATCCAGCAACAAATCTCGGAAAATAAAGCCCCTAACGTTGTCACAAGAAAATTTTTCTTATCACATTACAACTCGTCGTTTAATAAACTCTACTTCTCCCAAGAAATGGCAAAAAATCCTTGATGTAATCAAAAAATATGAAAGGTAAATCCTCATGCCACCGCCGGTCCCAACTTCGACGTAATCTCAATTTAACCCCTCCGACAGACCCTAATAGTGGCTGTGAGATTTAGGCGTACTCAATACATTGCTTATACATTCGCGCGCGATATTCCTTATACCAAAAAAAAAATTGGTATTGTGCGCAACGTAAATCGTATTATGCTAACCGTTTATTCATAACAAACTTTGCCGGTGGCTCTGTTTGCGTGGAATACGATAAAAGCCGACGAGCTATCCTAAAAACTAAATGTGAAATAATAAATGTATAATATAATTAGATTACATCGTCATAAATATTACACAGTTAAAGTTTGTGTACATAATCATAGGTTTGTTACATAATTTTATACGACTTGGCGATAAGGTTATATTGAAAGGACAATTTGTGTTCAGTCGAGACAGCGCTACATATATATCACATCCACAAAAGTACCATAATCTCACAGGAAACTGGCGCGAAGTAGAAGTTATTACTACTATACCGTTACTATGACGTTTCTGTTCCCGTAGCTATCAAACGCTCAAGGTTATCTGCTCCTCTGCGTGCAATATTTTTTTTTTTTATGTGAAAAGTTGCCAAACGAGCAGACGGTTCACCTGATGGTAAGTGAATACCGCCGCCCATGGACATTTGCTACACCCGAGGGTTACAGATGTGTTGACAACCTTTTGAAAATTGGGCTCCGGCTACCTCACTCACCAGACGAAACGCGAAAGTATTTGTCATATTTCCACTTTACGCTGGTCTTCTGTGAGGTCGTGGTACTTACCCGGACGGGCCTGCCCATTCGTGCAACAGCCGAGGCTGCTGCGTGGCCCTACCAAAGTATCGCAGTATCGGAGCGAAACAGATGGAGACAGCTCGTTGACCAATGAAATAAGACTCACGATCATCAGCAGTGAGGGAACGATTCAGAAGAAGAGAGGAAGATGCCGTCTAATGTGCTTTACGGGAAATGTACTTTTTCAATTATATTTTTATACCATACTAGCTTTTCGCGTTGAAGCTCTTAAATATCTTTCTTTAAAGTATACATATATTTTCAGGTTTTTCTAATTAAAAAATTGAAAAACCTCAAAATATGTCCTATGTACTTTCTCAGGCTCTAGACCATCTGTGTACCAAAATACATTTAAATCGGTTCAGTAGTTTTGGCGTGAAAGCGAGACAGACAGACAGAGTTACTTTCTTTATAACATGTGAATTTATGTTGTCCAAAAATTCAAATCTGCAACTGTATCAAGGGAACTGCCTACACCTTCTCTCATAAAAAGTATAAGTTTTTTTTTTGGTTTGGGCTTTCACTGTTGATCTTTAGGAGACCTTTACACATGCCGTTGAGGTGGCTGGGCGATGAGCTAGCCTGAACACTTTTTATGTATTTATTTATATACTTTTAGTACACAAAACACAAATACAAAATGTAAACTTAACACAATGCCTGAGTACTTTGCCTGATAACCTGGTGAGAAAAATATATTATAGAAGGTAGCTGGAAATGTGTTTATACAGCGTGTCGTTACAATCGCGACAATAAATGAACATACGTCTAACGCTACTTGCCAATAATCATAAAAAAATGTTAACGTTAAAAACAATCCATTATTAAAAAAATATTTTTCAAACAAAGTAATTAAGTAAAAAAGAAACAAAATTTGTAACATCCTATACAACTACAACTGACTGATTCATACATTCAGAGACTTTTTCATTCGTTGCCAGTGTCGCATTACAAGTCTCTCCTTCTAACAGTATGTTTTGTCTCTTTTAAATTCATTCAACCCATTTATATGCTGTGTGACCTTTACAAATGAACTTTATGTTACAGTTTTATACGTAAGGGTTTTCTAAAATTGTTTGTTTTGAAAAATTTAATAACTCGGTAAATATTGATGTTTAAAGAATGTTAATGTTTAATACAATTTAAAAAAGTTATCCTCTATATGTGTGTTCATTTACTGTCGCGATTGTAAAGACACGCTGTATACATATAATTTGAAAGCTAATTTTGTTAGTGCCTGCTGTGTATTGGGAGTCAAACCGTATAAAGATCTCTCAAGGAATATTTAAAGTACAGAGACAGTTGTTCGAAGTACACTTATCTTACGTATAATTTAATTTGATCGTAAAATCGCCGCTTTGAATCATAAAAGCGGCTTTGAGTCTGCACTTAAAACAGTGAAGGAGATTGATCGTTTTATGGCGTTTTGCAATAACAACAACTTTCGATAGCCGCGGATCGGTGGTGAAATTTGCATTTTTATTTACAATTTTTATTACGTCATCATTATTATTATTACTTCAACACAGCTCCGTTCTAATTTCTGGGGACACTGTCATTAGGGTTTAATTTTACTTATTGAGGGAAGTCGTTGCTCCACTTTGACTGCACAGGCCGACAATTTTTATCAGAATTCCTCATAAGCCTTCTTAACTTTTCGAATTTAAAAGTTCTGACATAAGCCGTCACCTGCTGGCCTTGTCGTTTAAATGTCGGGGTCAGGAACTGACGGTTGTTCTTAATAGCAATTTATAATTTAAACTCCTAACAAGCAATAAGAGATATTCAATGGCAGGTGTTTCTCAAGGTTCTAAATGAATTACATCCCTAAACCCCCAAAGCACTGCCAACTGTCTCAGCGTCAGAATCGATTTCAAGCCAAAAAGGGCCGTAGCAATCACTTACTTACCCTCAGACTTACACTAGAGCTAATATCAACATCCCATTGAACTGAGCTCATCAGAACAGAAATCTAAAAAAAATCATCTTGTTCAGTCAACCAATATCTTAGAAGAGCGCATTTGGCGCTCTTCTAAGATACCCTGGAGTCATTTTCGTTTCAAAAATGTCTTTTAATACTCAATACTAACCGTTAGAAACCGATCCGCCATAGTCGCTATAACACACAATCTATAATCGAGGCATAAGTTTTTGTTATACAATACTAGCGTACAACCCATAATGTCATACGCATGTCTTTTTCCCACGTCCATCCTTTACAAACTTCAGTTCATTTAAAAAGTTTATCTGCCTCACAACTGATGCTAAGTAGTGTTAGTGTAATATTGAATACAGACTCTCGACGCTGCGCGTACAGAGAGCTTCAGAAAGCTAATCAAACGGTCCATCTTAAGAATCGAAAATCATTCCAACCTTAGGATGTTAAACGCAAGCTGCATTTACCGTCAAGGCAACGTCTTCATCGAACTGGTTAAGGAAAGGGCCATAGGTAGGTCTGATCCATCAAGGGCCCCGCTAGATATTATTTTACACACATATAGTATGGACACATATAACCAGTTAGTTCTTCCTCGGCTACCATTACGGTGAAGCCAATAAAAGGCTTACGCAGCTTTAACAGTAGTAGTTGGATGAACTGGGTTTTTTTTCTCACAAAAGAAGGAACTTGAAAAAACAACTCGGAATAAAAAATCATCTGGACTCAAACCGGGGTCTTGTGCGCAATCACCCGATTTCCCAACTGAGCTATTATAACCTTGTAGATGGTGGCGAAATTTACCTTCATATTTTTATCATATTGCAGTAGTTTTTCATTGCATGAAAACACGGATAAAACGACGTTTTATCCGTGTTTACGTGACGTTAAACCTAGCTAGGTTTTTATGGTGGTAGGGCGGCGGTGTTCACTTACCATCAGGTGGACCGTCTGTTCGTTTGGCAACTTTTCACATAAAAAAAGCTAGATCGATTTATTGCCCCTAAAACTTCCAACGCAATAAATTTCATGAAAATCATTGTAGCCGTTCCCGTGATTCAGATTATATATAAACAAGAAATGCCCGTTTAAAGGTATTCGATAGACAGATAGATATGAAAAAAAAAAACAAAAACAAGGTAAGAGTAATTTAGTTTTATATGACTCAATTAAACTGAATATGATTATTTTAAGCAGGTGAAAATATCATCGCTATTCCCCAGCAAATTTTTCAGTACTTAATACTTACCCATTAATTATACGAAGAAAACACGACAGTAAGTAGCTACCAATATCGGCATATTCATGTTTACTTGCTTGGTCTTCACAAGACAATGTCTTTTGACTATTGTTAATTGGACTTCTTACTTACAGCGACGCCTTATTCGATTAACTGATTAGTCTAACACTCGTAGGAATAACATGTGAGGCAGTAAATTCTTAAAAATGGCAATTCATCACATTAAAATTACAGTGGATTACAATATTAAATAAACCATAAATTAGGTCCGTAGCTACACATGTATCACAAGTGCTTACGCCTTTAAGGATTCCTCCTGACATAAGCATCAGCTGTAAATGAAAACAATTTTGCGGTTTACAATCGACGTGATTTACGCCTTTCCACCCAAAAATTTGTGTAGATGACATGAGTAAATTTATAGACACTTCCGTCTGACCGCCGAGGTCTAACAGAGCTTTGGAATATTGTTAAATTCGCAGTTGTAAATTATCTGAATGTAAAATGAATAAAAATTGTTATATTTTATAAACAACGATTCAATTAATTACTTACAATACTTCAATAGACAAACTAAAAATTACGTGAACTGATCGAACAAATCCAATGCTCAGTCTAATAGTAACTGTACACCGCCTTGGTGACTATTTATATAATTTGGTGACACCAACAAAAGTTTCTTTATCTCGAATTTCACAGAGTCCCGTCCGTTTCACGGTCGTGCTGCTACATAGACCTTCACTTATTTTTTTTTGTTTTTCTTGTTATGTGTACATTTATTTCAAGTTTTTTCAATATTATTTTATATACTGCGTAGTTACATTATTTTCTAAGTTTTGTATGTATCCATTGCGCTTAGACCGTGAATAAACGTTTCTTCTTCTCCTTCTACTTCGTACATCCCAAAATCTAGTTGAGTATCGTGGTAAAACAGACGAATCCCCTCTCAGCCAGCAGTCTTTTCGGATATGTGGAAAGGAGATAAGGCATGGATTTTGTGATTTCCGGAAGGATGCTGCAGCTGAGTGGGGTCGATGGAGAAATCCAACTAGAAGACGAGACCACAGGAAAGACTGCAGCTCACCAAGACTTTCGAAATGTCAAAGTATTTTCCTTGTGAAAATGAACGTCAATTGTGGCAATTGTGATACCACAGACTAATGGTATTGGTAGACAGCTTCTAAAGCCCTGTGAAAGTCATCGGCTCCAAATAATGTTAAGACATCACGGTAGTAACGCGATGATACTAAAGACAACAATACTGCATCTAGCACGAGACTATCTCCGCTAAACGAAGAGGGAGCTATAGTAAAATTCTGACATACATTCCATGAAACCTCATCATACCTGGTGACGAAAACCTTTAGGTTATATAGTCAATGCTAACCTGACGGAAGCTATCCACCTTATATCTGGCCTCAAGATGTCCATTAAATTTTCCCATGTAAAAGTCCCTTACCCTAAAACATAACTGTCTCGTGTACACTTTAAAATTTGAACAAGTCCAACCGTACATTGTCTGTTTCAGATGACGTCACGTATTCCTCGACGTCTGATTGGTACGATAGCAGCAACTGTTCATGGGTGGACACGGTGTCATGGGGATGTAACTCGACAGTTAACACTACCGGTGCCAATGTCACCACTAGTGACGTCACGTCGCTCGTCCTCATGGCGGTTACATCTGTGGTGCTTGCGCTCATCATCCTTGCTACAATTGTCGGTAAGATTTTCTTCAAAAGTCAATTCAAGTAACAATAAGTAAGATCAGCTTTATCCGAATATGATCACGGCTGCCTATATTCAAAACATTTCAGGACATGTTTCGCACTATCGGCTAATTTTCTTCAAGATATGTTATTCTATATCTTACTATATCATGTTATTAGTGTGTTCATATCGTACTGGTATGATTAAGGTATATATTAGGTGGTTAAGAACCCTTTTTTACTATCACATGTAGATTAAAAAAGCGTACATCCATCCTATCACGTAAGCTGATTGTATACTTGTATATGTGTATACTTGTTGCCACAATTTTCGTTTCTAGCGAAAAACGCCACGTTGCATGACGGCTTTTCTCGCCCTTTTCAGGAATAAATGTATAAAGGTATAAAAAAAATTTAATTAATATGTTTATTTTATTATTTCATGATCGTTGCTACAAATGTGTATTTATTTTTAAGAGGGATATTTTTTTGAGATATATTTATTTTGTTCTAAGAATTAAATCTTACGTGTGTATACACATCTTTTTTTTTTTACTTTAATTGTAGTTAAATAGAAAGTAACAATTACGAGAGAGAGAAGTTATTTAACAAAAACATGACTAGTGACCAAAATTAGCTAAAATCAGTTTTACTGTTAGTTCTATCCCTAGAAGTATAATTTTTTTATACCTCGCTCTAAAATATGTGATGAAATTTTAATGGAAATTATCATACACTATATTGAAGATATCGCCAGTGCCGGATTAATCACGTAGCGAGAGTAGCAATAGCTACGGGCCCCGTGCCAGAGGGGGCCGCGCACATGTAAACCCACTCATCTCTGCCTCAGCCTTAATTTACTGAGTGAAACTTATTAAAATATATATATATATATATATATATATATATATATATATATATATATATATATATTGGGATTTGTTTTATCACTTTATACTTGAAAACCCATAGCAGATCAAGGGCCGTTTGAAAGAATTTACTACGAGCCCCGCGCTTGCTTAATGCGGCACTGGGTATCACGCTATTGCGTTAAAAGCTCTGTTTTCAATTATCACCTTACCATTAGCGCAAATGAGTCTTGTAGGAACTAGAGTATTTGATGCAAATTAAAACGTCGAGATCAGAACAGATAATAAGCTTTTTTGATTGTTTTTCCTCGGACGATTATATCAAATGTTTTGTTACTTCTGTTTATGACCTCATATGGACCCACGTATGATGCTTCGAAAGCTTTTTGAGCTGGGCCTTGGCGTAAGTATACGAGCGTACTTAAGTCCTTTGGCACGTAGAATGGGCGGTTAGGACTCGAGTGCCAGGAGGTAGGCTGCGGTGATATATTGGCAAAATATGTGCGGAGTCGGCTAACCAAACTGTTCGTATCCATTGTTGCCCCGGTTACAGGAGTGAGAAATTGTCCAGGCAGTCGAACTGGCTCGCCGTAAACAATCTCTGCAGCTGAAGCTTGGATGTCTTCTTTCCATGCACTACGAATACCGAGTAGTACCCATGGAAGTACTTCTGTCCATCTTGAAGTTGCGTGACAGGTGATTGTTGCCTTAAGCTGACGATGTAATCTCTCTACTAAACCATTAGAAGCCGGATGGTATGCTGTTGTAGTGTGATGAAATGACGATAAGAGCCGCAAGATCTCTGAAAGTTTGTGATTTAAACTGAAGGCCAAGGTCTGTCGTGATATGCTCAGGACAACCAAACCGTGCGATCCAACCGGTTATTAATGCATTTGCACAGGTTTCTGCAGTAATATTTTGCAATGGATAAGCCTCTGGCCAACGAGAGAAACGGTTGACGATTGTTAGACAGTACTTGAAGCCGTTAGATAAAGGTAGTGGACTGACTATGTCTAAGTGGATGTGGCAAAATCGATATGATGGTGTTGCGATTCGTGACAATGGCGTAGAAGTGTGTCTGGCAACCTTGCATTGTTGGCACTTTTGACATTCCTTGGCCCATTTTCTATAATCTTTTCGCACGCCGGGCCATACAAATCTTTCACTCACTAAATGGGCTGTTGCTTTAGGTCCAGGGTGGCTTCGCAGAAGACGGCGCAGGGACACTGAATTGGAGGCTGAGCTGTACGCCTCCTTCAGAACGGCAAAGATGGCTTTGCAGGTGGGGATAGGCCGCGCGATCGCCGTTGCCAGGGAGGAGTTCTTGGCTGCATTGGACCGTGATCCCTGGGGGCGGCCGTACAGGATGGTGATGAATAAACTTCGCCCCTGGGCCCCCCCTTTGACACAGAGCCTGCAGCCACAACTAGTATCGGCGATCGCCGCGGCCTTATTTCCACAGAGGGAGTACCACACGTCACCCACGATGGTTCCACCAAACACGGATGACGCTGACCCGGACATAGAAGTGCCTGAGGTGACTCCGGGCGAGTTCGGTGCGGCTCTTTTAAAGATGAAAGCCAAGAGCACTGCCCCGGGTCCCGATGGCATCCCGGGTCGAGCATGGGTACCGGCCCTTGAGGACGCTCTGGAGCCCAGGCTGAGGGCGATGTTTACTGCCTGTCTGGCTCAAGCCATTATCCCACAGAGGTGGAAGACAGGCAGACTCGTCCTCATCCAGAAGGAAGGGCGTCCAACTGACTCCCCGTCCGCCTATCGGCCGATAGTGCTTCTCGACGATGTGGGCAAGCTCTTCGAAAGAGTGATCGCCAGCCGCATCGTCAAGCACCTGGAGCACGTCGGCCCAAATTTGGCGGACAGACAGTTTGGGTTCCGCAGGGGCCGGTCAACCATTCACGCGGTGCTGCGATTGAGGTCCCTCGTGCAGGAGGCGGTTTCCCAGGGTGAGGTCGTCTTGGCGGTGTCTCTTGACATCGCCAATGCCTTTAACACCTTGCCCTGGGCTTGCATAAAGGAGGCGCTCCGGTTCCATGGAGTGCCTCTCTACCTGTGCCGCATCATTGGGGCCTATTTGTCGCACCGACGTGTGATGTACCCGTGCCGAGACGGCTACGGGACCACAGAGGTGACGTGTGGAGTTCCACAGGGGTCGGTGTTAGGGCCACTCCTGTGGAACGTAGGCTATGATTGGGGTGCTGCGCGGCGCCTACCTCAGGGGTGTCGAGGTAACTTGTTATGCTGACGACACCCTTGTCACCGCCCGCGGTGCCAATTTTCACCGAGCGGCTATTCTCGCCACCGCGAGTGTGGCGCACGTGGTGGGACGCATTCGGCGACTGGGGCTAGAGGTGGCGCTTAATAAATCCGAAGCCCTATGCTTCTATGGGCCCCGGAATGCGCCACCTGCGGACGCCCACATAATAGTGTGCGGCGTCCGAGTCGACGTCAAGCCGACAATGAGGTATCTTGGCCTAGTCCTGGATCGCCGATGGAATTTTGTTCCCCACTTCGAGCGCCTAGCTTCAAAAGTGGCGAGAGCAGCGGCAGCTCTCGGAAGGCTGCTCCCGAACGTTGGCGGCCCCAACGACTCTTGCCGCCGCCTATACACCGGGGTTGTAAGGTCTATGGCCCTGTACGGTGCTCCCGTCTGGGCCGACACCCTGAATCGCCGGACCTTGATGCTTCTGCGCAGACCGCAGAGGGTGTTGGCTGTACGGGCCATACGGGGCTACCGGACGATATCCGGTGAGGCAGCGTGCGTGCTGGCAGGTTCCCTTCCCTGGGATCTAGAAGCCAGTATCCTCGCGTCGCTGCACTTCTGGCGTGAGGAGGCGATAGCCCGGGGCCACCTGCCGGCCTTAGAGGAGTTGAGGGGGTGTAGACTAACGTTGCGCTCACTCGCTATTGCTGAGTGGGAGCAGAGGCTGGAGCACCCCAGTGCCGGCCTAAGAACCATAGAGGCCATACGTCCGGTACTCAGTCGGTGGCTGGACAGGCGTCACGGCACCCTTACCTACCGGGCGACGCAGGTTCTCTCGGGACATGGCTGTTTCGGGAGGTACCTGTGCCGCTTAGCGGGGAGGGAGCCAACAGCGGTTTGCCACCACTGCGACGTATGTGCCGAGGAGACGGCCCAACACGCACTGGAGGAGTGCTCAGCCTGGCGGGAGCAGCGCCGAGAGTTGACATCTATCGTGGGGCACGATCTCTCGTTGCCTGCCGTGGTCCGCGCTATGGTGGACAGCGAGAGGTCGTGGGGTGCCGTCCTTGCATTCTGCGAGGACATAATCACCCGGAAGGAGGCCGCGGAGAGAGAAAGGGAGGCAACTGCCACCCTGGAAATCCGCCGCCGGAGACCAGGGCGCAGGAGGCTGGCCTACGCGCGCAACCTTCCCCCCTGATAGCAAGCCCCGGGGCGGCAGATGTGGGACTAACTGCTGCCCCGCGGAGGGCTTGAGAGGGGTGCCGTGTTTGTTGCACCGACACGGCACCATTTGGCTGGACCGGGTGTCCCTAACACCCGGGGAGAGGAGGCCTGAGAAGGTCACAGTCGCGCCGGGGTTCGCGGAAGATTGCGTTCTCGTGTTCCCGTGTCCCCCGGCAAAGCGATAGCGCAGGTGCAACGTGGGTTTTTTAGTGGGTACGTGTAACTCCCACATACCCCTGCTGCCTACCCACAAGGCAGCGGGGAATCCATAAAGGATTTTTCCCACGTTAAAAAAAAAAAAAAAAAAAAAAAAAAAAAAAAAAAAAAAAAAAAAAAAAAAAAAAAAAAAAGGTCCAGGGTGGCTTAGGTTGTGTAACATGCAGAACACCTGGTAACGAAACTGGTAGTAATGAACGGCCTTGGACTATTAAAGGAGGTGTCACAGTAAATCGGCAAGTTCGTATCTGGTACTTCCAATTTTTCAAGCTTAAGTGCCGAGCCATTAAAATAACAGTTTTTGTAGCTCAATGTCAGTTTCTTGCGCCTGGGCTAAAGATTTGTAATCCATGGGCGTGGATAACTCCGTGACACGAGAAAGTGCATCTGCTACGATATTTTCTTTTCCAACCACGTACTGGATATTCGTACTAAATTGACTTATAAAATCTAAATATCTGAATTGGCGTGGCGAGCAATTATCTCGAGGTGTGCAAAATGCGTATGTCAGAGGCTTGTGGTCCGTTAAGATGGAAAAAGGTCTTGCTTCTATCATGTGTCTGAAATGTCGAATGGCTTCATAAATTGCTAGCAACTCCCGATCGTATGGACTATATTTTCTCTGTGACGAGTTTAGCTTCTTGGAAAAAAATGCTAGCGGTTGCCATTTTCCTCTTTTACGCTGTTGTAATACCGCTCCGATGGCTGTATCTGAAGCGTCTGTCTGTACCGACAATTCTGCGTGTAAATCGGGATGCACAAGCAGTGTTGCTTCGGAAAGACTGAGTTTACATTTCTCGGATATTTCGATCAGTTGTGGAGTCAGGTTCAAAATTGTGAGCCTTTTGATTTAGGTCCTGTTAGTAGGGAATTTAGGGGAGCTTGTAAGGATGCAGCTTACGGTATAAATCGTCGGTAAAAATTAATCATACCGAGAAAGCGTCTGAGTTCCTTCACGGTTTTAGGCACTGGAAAGTCTATTATTGCTTGCACTTTGGAGTTAAGTGGTTGGATCCCTGCTGCAGATACTTTGTAGCCTAAAAAGATTACCTTTGGCTGTCCAAAAATACATTTGGAGGTATTTATCAGCACGCCGTATTCCGAAAGGCGTTTGAATAACTCTTTAAGGTGTTTTTGGTGCTCTGTACTATCTCTGCTATAGATGAGAATGTCATCCAAGTAGCCGTAACAGAAGTCCATATCACGAAGCACTTCATCCATAAAGCGCTGGAAGGTTTGGGCGGCATTTCGGAGGCCGACGGTCATGAATGGAAACTCGTATAACCCGAAAGGTGTGGTTATTGCTGTCTTGGGTATGTCTTCCTCTAAAACTGGTATTTGGTTGTGTGCTTTGACCAAATCGCATGTAGAGAAAATCGTAGAACCCGCTAGCTGATGAGCAAAGTCTTGGATATGTCTAATAGGATATCTATCTGGGATGGTACGAGCATTGAGCGCTCTATAATCTCCACATGGTCTCCATCCATCATTCTTTTTGCGCGCCAAGTGAAGTGGTGACGACCACGCGCTTTTAGATCTTCTTGCTGTGCCGTTCTGTCGCATGTCATTAAATTCCTTTTTTGCCATACTCAGGCGTTCTGGATCAAGACGACGAGGGCGGCTAGAGATTAGCGGACCGGGATATGTCCTTATCTGATGGACCGTCTTATGCTGTGTGTGCTGTATGACCGTCTGTGTGTGAACTATACCAGACGGGCGCGTTATTTCTGGGTATTCTCTTAAGAGGCTTGTATACCGAGAATTAGTGTTGTCGTTTGTAGTTCGTACTGATGCAATTGCCTCTGATGATCTCGGTTCAGGCACAGTTACTGAAAGCGTTGTGACCTTATCGATCAAGCGCTGATGACGACAATCGACTAGGAGGTCGTAAAAACCCAAAAAATCAACGCCAATTATGGGTTTAGATACGTCTGCTACAATAAATTGCCAGCTGTAAGCGCGTCGTAAGCCTAAATCGAGTTGGATGGATAAGTATGAATAATAGTTCCATTTGCAGCAAAAAGTTCGTATTTCGTCTTCAGTCTTGGTTCCCGTAGAGCAGACCGCGGGTAAACACATAAGTCGGATCCTGTATCTATGAGAAACTGTACTTTGGTTTTGCGGTCGGTAATAAATAGGCGGCCGGATGAAACAAGGCAGTCGTTTACCGCCACTATTGGCTGCCTTGATAGTTTTCCTCTTTAAAGCTAGGCATCAAAGCTAGCAAGGTTGTGTGCATCTGTTTGCCTGTTTACCGAACCGATAATGGTACCAACAGTACGCTTGTTTTTTAGGCCTAGATGTTGAGCGTTGACGGGAACGGGAAGAACTGCGGACATAGTGTCTGTTATATGAGCGTGAGTTTCTGCGGAGCTCCATGACTTCGATGCTCATGGTTTCTAATCGTAAAGACATATTTGCTACCTGCTTAGTTAAGGCCTCTAAGGCAGTGTTGCTTGTAGTTTCGCTTGCTGTGGAAGTGCTTGCCACTTGTGCCATGGTCGGTACGATGTCATTTATACGATCGGCTAGTTCTGCCTGTTCGTGCAGGCTCATATTATTTTGTGTAGCGATTATAGTTTGCAAGCTGGTGGGCAAACGACTAGTCCATATTGTGCGGATGAAATCGTCTGGTATAGCGGGCCCAGCTAGATATTGTAAATGAAGTAGAAACTGGGAGGGCTTCCTGTCGCCGAGTTCCTCCTGCATTAAAAGTTGCTTAGTTTTTCTTTTTTGCGATGCAGATAACCGATGTATTAGTTCCGCTTTTAATTTATCATATTTTCCTGCTTCTGGAGGCGAGATTAATAAATCACGAACTTCCGCTGCGTACTGTGGTTCAAGCTGTGCCAACACATAATAAAACTTCGTGTCATCTTTCGTGATATTTGATAATATGAATTGGGCTTCGATTTGTGCAAACCATAATGTGGGGTTGTCGGAGTTAAATGGTGGCACACGTACACCGACGCGGTATGTTTCTGCTGAATGATCCATAGCTTCCTACTTAAATTGCGATCCACAATATCTTCTTGTTTGTTGTCGGGGTCACCAATGTAGGAACTAGAGTATTTGATGCAAATTAAAACGTCGAGATCAGAACAGATAATAAGCTTTATTTCAAGAAAGGAGGTGCTTATATAGGAGCCAAAACAAAAGACGTCGATCATACGATGTGGCGTGATTTAATGCGTTGGCCCAAGTGAAGGATGTAAGCGGTAAATTATCGCTACAAGTCTCATTTATTTGTTTGTCATGGTATGGTGACATCTACAACATCAATACAGATTAAACCAATCGCTTGCCAATTGTTTTACAATAAGGAAATGATATTGAACAGCCGCCTCATTGCATACCTACCTACTAACCTCCCACCTACTGCCAATTCCGATTTTAATGAAATGGGAAATGGGGATTATAGGACAAGTATAAAAGTATAGAAAGCTACCTTAATGACAAGGGTATAATGTCCAAGAATACATTAAGGATGTGTGGAAATGACTCTTGCTCTGCACTTACAAGACCCCGGCTGCTGCTGATTTTATACGTTAATAAGTTTGTAAAATTGCATCACAAAAGAAAGAACAAAAAGAACAAGAGTTTCTTGCCGATTCTTCTCTGTTCAGGTCTAGTTTAGTGAACTGGTGGTAGATTTTTGTTGACGTTCAATAAGAGCTTAAGTTAAGCCTATATTGAATAAAGATACTTTGACTTTGACTTTAACGGACGTATTATATGGAATGAAAAAAATATTATTTACTCGTAAATTATAATTTATTTATGATAAATTTGACCACAATATGAACATCGAAGGTGACTGAAAAATTATTTTATATAACTTAAATATATTAAGAATATAAATAAAAATTGAAAATTTCATTTGTAATATAAATAAAACTTTAAATATTACTATATATATTCATGCGTCCAATAGCACCCATTCCTTTCGATTTCTATAATATCCAAAGTGCTCTTGAAATGCCATCTGATGACATAGGTAGCGTCGCAATAAGATATTACGAGTATTTACCGGGCGAGTGTGGCAAGGATTAGACCAGTATGTTTAAGTTTCTTTCGTGCGCGGTGCTGACGATCATTGACCACTTTTATGCGTTTATGGCGAGTAGAATTACTATTATCTAAAGTTAGAACTTTGTTGTTGCCTATTTAGATACATTAATGGCTAATATTTGTATCAAGACAAGATTGTCTGGTGGAGAGAGCCTGGCTCCAGGCTAAATTGCAAGTATTTCCAGAAACGTAAAAATAATATAAAATGAGTGAATGTGCGTGTTATCTTTGATACTATAAAATTAAAAAATGTTGCTTTGGTGCAAAATAGTTAAAAATTAAAAATATGTTTAACTCCTGGAAGCCTAACCATTGCTTCATTATAAAATAACTTACTCAACTATGCGTTCTAGTTTTCATAAACTTATTTAGATGAAAGTTATGTTTTCAAAAACGAAGTCTCCGATGAGTAGGATCTCGCAAAGCTAACTAAAAGTTTGTTCAAAGTTTGGAGCAGAACACAGGCAACTTAATTGACAGCAGATATTTCGCTAGTTACTAAAGTTATATATCGCTAATAATTCGGAACGATACACTTACGCTCTATGGTGAGGCTCTATTCAATGAGTTTAAAAATCCTTTTGGCAACTCAAATGACATTTGAGAAGCCATTTGACAGGTGATTAGTTAATTTCGACGATGATCAGTGTTTCAGAAACCGGGCGTTAATATCTTCACACACATTATACTTTCACAAAATGTGTTTAAGATTTCTTTGACATTTAAACGAGGCAAAAAATCCAGTAGTCATCGAACTTAACGTAACGTAGTTCTCCTCCGAAATTGCTCGACCGATTTTCCTGTAATTTTGTGTGCATATCAGCCTGGGTGGGGAATCGGATAACATCTGTTTTTCATCCCCCTAAATGTTAAAGGTGGTCCACCCCAAACGTTTTTTTCTACCCTACAAATAATTTAAATAGCAGAACAACGTTTGCCGGATCAGCTAGTAAGCTATAACGAACTCCGAACTTGGATACAATTACAGATAAATCGAACAATAATGTATGAACAATAGTGCATTTAGGTTCTAAAGAAATCTTAATGAGGCTTAAAACTTTAAAGCTACCTTCAACATTATTACAAAATGAGAATTTTTTTTTACAAAATAATAACATTTTGGTATAATTTTTATTTCTAGTATCAATAAGAGAATCTTGTAAAGCAATTTAGTTATACAAATGATTGGTTTATGCAGTTTGACAAATAAAAATGTATGCATCTCAAACAACCAATTGTATATTAAAAAATTCTAAACTTAGTGAGCTTGTTGTTGTTTACCTATAAAAAAATAACACACTGATGTTTTCATATGAAATCACGAATAAAGAAACACGTATTATTAACTGGTAACTACGCGATTGAATGTTTCAATACGTCACTTCGTCAACATGGGTTCGTGACGTTTTTCCATGTACAAAGTACTTCATATCGGGCCCCTATTGACACCGCAACCGATCGCGGCGGCAACCATCATTTTTGAGCACCATCGGCACAAAGTTCGAGTGCAGTTGAATTTTGAAATCGATAAGCCACAATTCCGAAGCTGAAACACCGGAGGCTTAGCTAATTTAGCCTTTCAGGAGAACGAGTTTACAATAGTGAAATCTGTTGCCGTTACCTTTTTTTCTTTCCTATGTTATTTTAATTTATGACGACGATTTTTTTATGCGTGAAATGTAGATTTCTGTGGGCCTGTCTAACTTGATTACATATTTTTGTCGATTACTAATTGCTCTTTACAGCCTATTGAACCTTTTATATAACGTTTCTGTTCTTCAGCTATAATATTGTTATGAATTAGACGCGAGTTGATTTTGTGTGAGATGATAGATGTGAGTTATTTGTGCAATGTCTATGTGTCTAATTATGCCTATCAGGCATGTGTTTAGGTAATATTTAGCTGAGTTCATGGTATCGTTATCTTTCAGTTTTAGGTAAGTATTTCCTGTGACAAGAAACTAGGGTAAAATGCGTGGATCTTGAATGAAAGTATTAAAATCATAGGCTATATACTCGTAGGTTTAAGTGAAATATTTTAATTACGAATTTTATCAGGGCCAGGTGCTTTCCAATCAATAGTTCTTTTTATTGCTATTTCTATATGATAGCTTTAGAAATTCTCCTAGTCAGCCTAATCGAGCTGAGATCCGGTCCTCTCGGACACCTTCGAATCAGAATGCTCAACGGGTTCTGAGTAATAGCCCAAGCCGAGGTCCCCACCCGGGGCCTCTTAAGCCTAGTTACTCCATGGAGCGTCCGCCGAAGCGACCTAAGAACTTGGCGGTCTCGCAAACCAGTGAAAATAATAACAGCGTGAGGTCCCGAGCCGAGGCTCCCTCGGGACCACTCGTGGCCACCTCGTGTCCGGTACATCTGTAACGGTGGTCAACTATACATATCGTTCTCTACGTCGACTATAGACTCTTCAGCGACACTATATCATTAAAACATTTCGTACACTTAAGTCCAATTCTAACTCTACTTCAGTCTAATTTAAGTATTTCCGTGGAAATTGTGGGAGCTTGTCTGTGAGCTACAGATAACTTTGGGTCCCTAATTGCTGTAAAAAGGGTGATATCTCTTTTTAGACCTGCTCATCCAACCACAATTGCCCTCCTTTACCCTTTCCTTTTACCTCATCGTACTGTCTGTTAATTACCAGTTACACTACGCACTTTATTTAACTCATATTTAAATTTAATTGAAAATAAAAAAAACGATGTTGTAGAGAAGTTGCCACAATAAACCTTTTATTACGAGTCGTTACTCGTATTCTTCCGGTACCAAGTCTTCTTTTGAAAGAACCTACCTCTACAAATCTTTTGTATATTCGAGAAACCGTAGAAACGTAGAACCGTAGAAGCGTAGTGGTAAGAAAAGTCTTGTTACAATAATGCAATAAAGCAAATAGTAAAGATGATTCAATTCTTAGAGATAAAAGAAATTAATAACAATTGATTTAACACATTATCATGTTACCACGCAAATCAAAAATAGGTAGCGTTTTGACAATCAATAAGTAGGTGTAATGCTTCTATATTGAATAAACTAATTTGAATTTGATTCTGATATTTTAGGAAATTTTCACTTTTTGCGGCGAGAGTCATTTGTTGTCAGTTGATTCCATTTTTGAATTTTTATTCGTAATATGATGAATATGATTCGTAAAATAATGAATAAATAAGTAACGAATGGGCAGGCTCGTCCGGGTAAGTACCACGACCTCACAGAAGACCGGCGTAAAGTGGAAGTATAATACTTTCGTGTTTCATCTGGAGAGTGAGGTGGCCGGAGCCCAATTTTCAAAAAGGTTGTCAACGCATCTGCAAACCCTCGGGGGTAACAGACGTCCATGGGCGGCGGTATTCACTTAAGATCACGTGAACCACCTGCTCGTTTACCAACTGTTCACATAAAAAAACACAACGATTTTTTTGTTTATATAGCAAATAATTTTCTGTTAACAGGTAATGTGTTCGTGATCGCCGCCATTATAATTGAGAGGAACCTTCAGAATGTCGCAAACTATCTAGTCGCTTCTCTCGCTGTCGCTGACCTAATGGTGGCATGTCTCGTGATGCCATTAGGAGCTGTTTATGAGGTTCGATTAACTTGAGATATTATGTATTTTAAATTTTTGTAGTTACACTTTTTTTGTGGCGTTAGGGAAAAATGGTGACAGTAAAGTTTTACGATGCGCGCGCACACCGTCACGAAAAACCCTGAAGTTAGATATAAACGTGTGTTTGCGTGAGAAATGAGAACTGTATTAACGATATTTATTTTGTGATATTTAAGTAAACTTTATTTAACTAGTTAATGCGTTATAATAAAACTTTCAACGTATTAAATAACTTTTTTCTATTGTTTAGTTTTTCGGGGAGTTTTTTTTATCTACAAAAATAGACTTATTCTACGAAAGATAAAATTTTTGAAGATTTTTATCTTGTTACGCCAAAGAAGTATAACTTCTAATGCGTGTAAACAAGTACACACACACTTTTTTATTAAGAACAATTGAATGGGCTAGCGGACTGCTTGCTAAAATCTGTAAATGATTTTGCCAGTAATCTTAAGATCGCCTTAAAATTTACTTAAAACCTTTCTTTCGTTTGGATATTAAGGCCTTTGTTTATAGTGTAGTGGCGTCACAGTACTAGGTTTTCATAAACTAAAAATAAGTGCATTTTATTCATTTTGACAATTCTCCATATAGACCTACTGCGTTCGCTTGTATATATTTTTCATAATTTATCGTTCTCCTTTTTACCACGTAACGAATTAAAATAACATACGAGTAATACAACGTCCCTATAAAGGATTTTTGATCCCGCTAACTGTACTTCTTGGCCAGACCAAGACCAGACCTTTTTGCCACAGGGCTAAAATCCTTCACGGATCCCCACTGCTTAGACTCCCTAGACGACGAAGTATGTAGGAGTCACCAACATCGGAGAACCCACTAAAAACTCACGTTTCAGCTCCCTTATCGCTTTTGCATGTAATACTCACATATGCTAATTATGTATCCTCAGGTCAGCCAAGGATGGATTTTAGGTCCAGAACTCTGTGATATGTGGACATCGAGCGACGTCCTGTGCAGCTCAGCTTCGATACTTCATTTAGTGGCAATAGCAACAGATAGGTTGGTACCGCCACTTATCTCCCACGCTCAAAGAATGGTTAATGACCATCTACAAATACAAACTTTTTTTTTTTCACTTTTATGAATTTGTCATGCAAGTTGAGATGAAGTTGATTTAAAAAAAATGAACAAAAGATAGTCTTTTATTTTAATTTTTTTCCCATATTTAGGCCACCACACTTTTGAGAGTATTAAGAAGAGCTAGTGAAAATACCGTTAAGCTGACGATAAAGTACCCAGCAACGGTCATGTCAGTTAGATTAACATCAAATATTAATCGTATATCATTTACATATATATTTTTTTCAGTGTATTTAAAAATGTTAAGTACGCCAAACTCTTCCGCCACTTTTCACTGCTTTTGGTAATTTTTAACTACTAGCAAATATAAGAGAAAAAACATCAGAATTCAGTATCCACAAAAAGATGTCTTCAGTTATGTTAGCCACGTATTTGCGTCGAATTCGCAACATATACAACACTCTCACGAAGTCGTGTTTGCATAGCTGAAGTATGGAAATTCTGTTTATGCGACGGTGCTGGATAGGAGTAGACTGCAAATTAATTTGCGATTACGTGACTTGGGAACGCTTTATCTGTATCATGATTTAGCTGCTACTGGGACAATGTTTAAATGATGCGAATAGTAGTTGGAAATTAAAATATATTCTATTCAGTCACTTGTAATTACGCTTAAGTCTTGCAGGTTTTTAATTGGTTATAGTTGGTGAGTTAATAATAAGGGAAAGATTGGCTGCCAAAATCTGTCAGGTTTTGTCATTACACATTAAACAACATATATCACGGCGGTACATGTTTGGACTATTTGTTGTAAAAAACGAACTGAGCTATCTTGGCTCACAAGAGGAGGCTTTACTTACTTTATTTTTTATTTTAATAAGGAACACATTCGGCAACATTATATACTCTTTTGTATAATAGAAAACTGCAGGAATTGTCACAAATTCATAATCATAGCATTCTTGTCTATTAAATATTGTCACATGTATTAAATAAGGCTTAGATGCAAATGTTGCGTACGAGAGAACTTTATCTGCGTAACATTCTGGTAGGTGATATAACATAATATAAAAAATAATGAATTATATAAATATGAATTCAATCAGTAGTTTAGATACAATAAGATAACACAGGCTCAACGAATATGTATAAACGTCTATCGTAGAACATTGTACTACCTAAAGTTATCTTAATATATTCAATAATGAAAAATAATTTATATATTCCCAGGTACTGGGCGGTAACCGATGTGGATTACATCCATATACGCAACGAGAGGAGAATTTTCACGATGATCTTCTTGGTATGGGCCGCTGCGCTCGTAGTTTCCCTCGCCCCCCAGCTGGGATGGAAGGACCCCGACTACCTAGCTAGGATAACGCAACAGCAAAAGTGCCTAGTTAGCCAAGATCTTGCGTATCAAATCTTTGCTACCTGCTCTACCTTCTACGTACCACTTGCTGTGATTCTAATATTGTACTGGAAGATCTTCCAAACTGCTAGAAGACGAATCCGGAGGCGGCGGGAACCACCCCCACCGCGGCCGACGTCCGCAGACGGCGCCCCACCGGCTGGTCGACCAATACAATCGGCGAGGGATAGGCGATTCATTAAGAAACGTTTCTTGAACCTGAAGAAATGTAACCAGCGTACCCGCGTCGAGACTCTAGCAGCCTCCCTCCTGCTTACCGAAGGTCAAAGCACGTCAACTGTGGACACCTTAGACGAGGAACCACGGACTACTGCGTTCACCATAAACGAAAAGGTGCCTTCTTCCGTGTCGCCAGAAAAATCTTCCTCAACAGTCACCAACGGCTCAAAAGCAGAACGAGCGATCGCGCCCGCAATGTCTCAGAGAGAGAAAAAAGAATCCCTCGAGGCTAAGAGAGAGAGAAAAGCGGCGAAGACGCTTGCAATAATCACGGGTGCCTTTGTTTTCTGCTGGCTGCCGTTTTTCATAATGGCGTTGGTGATGCCAATCTGCCAGACATGCGTGATCAGTGACTACCTCGCCAGCTTCTTCCTCTGGCTTGGCTATTTCAACTCCACCCTCAACCCGGTCATCTACACAATATTCAGCCCTGACTTCCGGCAAGCGTTTGCCCGAATCCTCTTCGGCACTCACAGGCGCGGCCGAAACAAAAAATTCTAACAGAAATATCCTTACTATGTATATAATTGAGAAGACTCTTTAATGGACATTGTTACTCTCTTCCTCATAAAATATTTTTAAGCTTTCTGTATGTTATACATACTTATAATTAGTATTAGTGTAAATAATCCTTAGAGTTGTAAATAATATTATAGACAACGTTGAGAATTGTTTTTATTACGCGTTATAGATCTTATTGCCGCGACGGCGTCGCTCGCGAGTCCAAAGTGACACCGCCGCCAGCTCCTTTGTTGTTTCCAGTGACATTACAAAATAAATATTCAAATTAAACCATTCAAATGACTTTTATTGACATCCTTAAAAAGCTTAGTTAACATGAAAGGTTTTACCAACATGCTGAAACTGCTTGGTACGTTTTTTGTATGGATTATTATTTTATAACTTAGGGCTTTGACCTATTTTGGAAGTTTAATTAAACTAAAAATTTCATGGTCACACAAGTTATACACTGTCATTGTAAAACGGTATTGCTAGCAAATGTAAACAACTTTCATAACAAAAACCTCTCACACGTTCTTCTTTTGGGTTTTCTACCCTACTACTCCAGAATGATGGTGACGTTTCTCAAAATAATATTTAGGGTCGCTCTTTAATATCTCTTTAATATAGTATTATCTGTTGGTTATGATTAACTATTACTCCGCTAACTGTTTAAGAATCTATTATTTATTAACCGACTTCAAAAAAGAAGGAGGTTTCTCAATTCGACCGTATATATATTTTTTTTATGTGTGTTCGGGGATAATTCTCATTTTTCAACCGATTTTAATGATTCTTTTTTTGTTGGGAAGGAGATATCCTAAGGGTGGTACCATGATAAAGAAACCCAGATCTGATGATGGCATCCCAGAGAAATCGAGGGCAATCCACAAATGTTATAGGCGTAGACAATGGTTTTAGTTTTCTGTTTGAAGTCGGTTTTTTGTTCAATATTCATTATATCAACTTCGATAGTTTTATGCCCTTTATTCTTCAGTGTTACACTTTTGCGTTTCGTCGGGGGAGTGAGGCAGCCGACGCCGAAAGGATTCTGCAAACCCACGGGTGTTGCAAATGTCAATAAGTGATGGTTGTCACTTAACATCGGGTGCAACGCATGCCCATTTGCCACCTTTTCACATAAAGAAAACACACAGCTCAATTAGTTAAATTCTTTTCTAAGACATGTAGACACCAAACTAAGTAATGGTTTGAAACTAAATACCTACGTCAAAGTATTGCGATTTGTATTGCGACGCTGTGGCAACGAATGAAAAAGTCTCTGAATGTATGAATCAGAGGTATAGGATGTTAAAATTTTTGTTTCTTTTTTATTTAATTAGTTTGTTTGAAAAATATTTTTTTTAGTTATGGATTCTTTAAAGTTAATAATAAATTAATTTCTTTATGATTATTTCAAGTAGCGTTAGACGTGTGCTCATTTATTGTCGCGGTTGTAACGACACGCTGTATTTATATATAATATATAATTATAATAACGATTAGGTAACGTATCGATTCACAATTAACAGTTTCCAAGTGGAACGGGAAATCATTAATTAGAAATAACTCTATCATCGGTTTTTCGGTGTTTATAAAAGCTACTTTATTTTCGGATTTACAATCCATTTTCAGAGATAATTCTTTCTTTTTTCGCTTCACAATTATGACATTAAAAGTAAAAGCGACGAAGCAATTTGTTTGTCGAGGACAATTCTATTGTTTCATTGAGACAATGATTTGTTTTTTCGCGAGATTTCAAATAGCATCATCGTTTGATTTATGGGGCATTATGATAATAAAGCCTTTCGTAAAAATTGCCATTGCGTTATTATATTCGTATAAAGGTTTTTTCAGAAATCGAATTTAAAGTCGGAGCGAATTCTTAAGGTTTTTATAGAAGAAAAATAAAATGATTATACAAATACAATTTTTTTTGTATTCTACAGATAGAAATTATTGTTAACGAAAATGGCGAATCGCTTTCGATTGACTGCGTGAATGACGCTTAAGGTAATCTAAAATTGACCCATGAGAACTTGATAACTATTCCCTTTTTTACTGCGATTAATAACAAAGAAAAGTCAAACTCACGAACCTATGTCGAGAATCAATTTCAGCTTGTGGTTGTTGCTCACTAATGTCTTAAAAAATTTGAAACCTAATTTCATTAATACAACTATGGCCATGCTGAAAATTGTGTTGTCACAGTCGTTGCCATTGCAAACTATACATAACTAACAAAACCTTGGATAACATCTTGTAGGATTAAAATTCTCTATAATATGATATAACTACAATACTTTATTATGATATATATAGATTTAGTATGTATAGATATCTCCCGTTACATGATACTAACTACACGCAGTTAAGTGTTCGGCCTTCTGTTATCTCCAGCGGAATGCTTCGTTGGCTTTGTTCTTAAGCTAATTAGAAGAGCCGCATTCAGTTCTCACTCTTTGTGGTGCCTATGTGAGACACGCTTTATTGGAGCCCTAATTGACACAAGCAGTCAATTCAGTGTTTGTATCCATGGAGTGTTTGAAATGTTTATATCCAGTGTTTATACTAATGTAAATAAATGAATATTTCGGGACATATTTTAGACAACATTATCTAGTCTTAATCTAAGCAAAATACTATGAATACTAGGTAACTGATAATAATACTTAAACGTACTATTCTTTTGTTAATAAATACATATTATAGATATATAAACAACCAGACACTAGAAAAACTATACTTATCACACTTTGTTACATTATACGTACAATCGCATGTCGCATCGTCCATATAATTTCAGTTTTACCTTTACAAAACTCTTATTAATGTAAATGAACAACCTTATTATTTCCTTGGGTAAAATTAAATAAAGTCTACAAGTTTTGTTCAAAATCACGTACCAAAAACATTTATAACCGTGAGGAACATGGCAGTAGAATATTGTATAAAAACGTTAAATTCGTCAAAACGATACATTCCTAAGCGCTATTCATATATCATAGGCGGTGACAGCCCTGATAAATGGTTGGATATAAAGAAATGAGAGTTGAAAAATACAAATCTTATAATAGTACTAGCGACCTGCCCAGGCTCCACACGGGTGCAATGTATAATAACATATATAAACCTTCCTCTTGAATCACTCTATCTAGTACAAAACCGCATCAGGATCCGTTGCGTAGTTTTAAAGATCTAAGAATACATAGGGACAGACAGACAACGTGACATCTTTGTATAATACTATGTAGTGATTTAATATTCGTTTATATTTCACTAGCGATCCGCCCCGGCTTCGCACGGGTGCAATGTATTATACATAAAAACCTTCCTCTTGAATCACTGTATCTAGTAAAAAAAACCGCATCAAGATCTGTTGCGTAGTTTTAAATATCTAAGCAGACGTAGGGTTAGAAAGACAGCGGAACGACTTTGACGACCCGAATGGCGTAGTGAGTAGTGTACCTGCCTCCTGCGTCAGAGGCTGTGGGTTCGATCCCCACTACTAGAAAAATATTGTGTGTTGAACATTGTGTTTTCCAAGTGTCTGGGTGTTTATGTATGTATAATATGTATTTATTTACAAAATTAAAGTATGTTTACGTATGTTTATCAGTTATCTAGTAACCATAGTACAAGCGTTGCTTAGTTAGGGAACGTGGTGTAAAAATATTTATATTTATTTATTTGTTTTATACTATGTAGTGATACGTATTAGTTCAGTGCTGTAAGTGCCTATGTTGAGTTAATAATTCAGGGTTCGCCATATCTACATATATCGCGATATCAACCCCGTCGTTAACCTTCTAATGAAGAAAATCAAGTTTAATTATGTCACTTTAAATTAGACAAATCCATATTATACGGCTAATAACTATAGAATTTTACTCAGTCATTGACTTTGGATATTGTTACTTCTAACAGAAATCAATCTACCATTTTATGTGAGGAACTCTGGCCTTGGGCCAAATTGATGTAATATCCGGATAAATTTACCTACTTTCATGAACTGTTAAGCATTTTAAAGAAGGGAATTATAGATATCCTTACCTTCTATTAACCTTCTACTAAATTCCTTCCTTCCTTCCTAAAACCTTCTATAACCTTCTATTTAAATACCAGGATGTCATAGAATCTCCAATATTTCATTACTTTACTAAAATCTGTTCTAAAACTATCTTCGTATCAGAAAAAGTTTATTATAATGGTGGCTAGATGTAGTGCTTATGCATACGTGTTATACGTACACTCGTATAATTATCATGTCACTGACTCGAATTCTGTGGAAAAGTTATTTATTTTTAGCAACTCCAATTATTTCATAACAAAAGGTTTAGACGTGTGAATACGAATGCACAGAGGACACCAGAAAAAATGTGTGTACAGACATATGACAAAGTAAAAGCAAACTTTTTACTAGTGGACAACGTGATATTACTATATCAAAAAGTCAAAAAGTCCCTTTATATTTATGGTGATATAATCTCGCTGCATGAAATTTCCTTACAAGCTGTCCATTTTATTAAAAGAGAAAAAGTCTTCACAGAGTGCGACACGGAGTGAAAGATTAGAAAAAGTTGTGAACGTGCTCTGTCAAGGCCTGACGCGGCAAAAATACGAACTGTCGTCCATCGTCAGGAAATAGGCATACGTCTCATCTATTATCGTAGACTCGGACAGTTGTTAGAAAGGTCTAAGACTGCGATGTATCGCAACAGCTTTGGCGGAATTAAGAATAGTTTGATTTTACACTTTAGTCGTGTTTCTGTACTGCACGTTCACAACATTCCCAATTATACTAAATACGCATTAGTCTCTTATCTTAGATTGAAACGATCGATCGAAAGCCAATCTGATATACTCCAAAATACTGCTTCTTAAAGCCTCAGCCTCCTTATTGCTTAATATGTGTTTCATATAGAGAGCGATTTTACATTTACATGGAGTTCATTAGTGATTTACTCTTCCTGCTTCATAATTCAGTAGTATACATATAAGAATGTGATCGGTCCTCATAAACTTTACTACACATCTACGTTTAAAGTGGTAGAAGTTTAGTAAAGACATAATAACAAATTATGGTAGTGATTTTAAAAGATTCCTTTGAAGCCTAGAACAAACTAGGGAAGAGAGTGTACTAAATGTATACAATATATTATACGAATTGCAACTTGCTTATACTGACTGCTCGATGAAACTGATTACCGCTTTTTTTACTATAATCCTTCGGACAACAGTTTTGTTAATTGTATGGTACTAATTTTTCACTACATAGTGTAAAACAAAGTCGTTCCGCTGTCTGTCTGTCCCTATGTATGCTTAGATCTTTAAAACTACGCAACGGATATTAATTTGTTTTTTTTACTAGATATAGTGATTCAAGGGGAATGTTTATATGTATAAAACATTGCACCCGTGCGAAGCCAGGGCGGGTCGCTAGTTTTCAAATAAATTAAGGAAGTATAAAGTGAAACAAATATAAAGGAAATTAAATTACTTCATAAAATAAATATATTTATTTAAAAACGATTTCACATTACGCACAGCTTCGTTTACTCTGCGATTTGAAGTATACGCAACTGATACTTTGACGAACGGACGTGTGTGGAAGAAATAAATTGCGTGTTACTTCTCCTTCCGACCCCGCCCGCCTGAACACACGGACATAATTCATATACCAAGCAGTTTCGTTCTTTTTCTTTTCTTATAATAAAACTTACAATAGTTATTGTTATAATGTTATTTTTTTTATGCGAAAAGTTGTCAAACGAGCAGTCGGTTCACCTGATGTTAAGAATACCGCCGCCCATGGACATCTCCAACACCCGAGGGCTACAGATTCGTTGACAACCTTTTGAAAATTGGGCTCCGGCTACCTCACTCACCAGACGAAACGCGAAAGTATTTGTCATACTTCCACTTTACCCTGGTCTTCTGTGAGGCCGTGGTACATACCCGGACGGGCCTGCCCATTCGTGCAACAGCCGAGGCTGCTGCTTTTCCCTACCACCGTAGATAATTAATTAATATCGAACATACTAAGTTTTTATAAAAATATGACAATATATAAAAAGACTGGAATATATCGACCGGGTTGTCCTATATAAGATCGTTTTGAAATTATATCCTTATGAGTAAAGGTAAATTGATTATAAACATTGTTTTAGGAATGTAACAATGTTTGTACTCATTTTAAGCGTTTAAAGAAAACAAACAGCCGTATAGAATAAAATTACAAAGAAAAACTTACAATTTATATATTCAGTAAAGATTTCACCAAAAAGTATAAACTCAAATAGAAACAACAGAAATTAAAATAGCATAATATTTATCAACGTTTAAGGCGCTGTATGCAGTAAAAATAGGTTTTTCAAAAGATTTTTTAGCAAAATCTACACATTTTATAGCACCAAAAAAAATATATGTTAATCTTGATCATACATTGTTTCCAAAACATATTCTCGATATATTTTCTCGATAGAAAAAAATCATGAAACTACCTCTAAAAGAGAAATTCAAAACCAAAAATGAACGTAATACATCAACAAATCTTAATGAAATTAATGTCAGTGGTGTAGAATATATTAATAAAAAGGATTGTTGTTTTAATTTGTTGATTGATGTAAGATATTTCTAAATATTAATTTAATTCATTAAAATTAATTCGAACGCGATGACCAAAACACCGCGCCACCGCGGCGTTGTTTCGGCTCTCTTCCAACTCCACACGTTGAACAGAGAGCGCTGAGGCGCCTTGCTATATGGACCTATGCCGCTCGTCTTCCGCTCACCGTTACGAAATATGTTCCGTATTTATTTATTATTGAGGGTTATAATTATATAAGATCTTTCGAAAACACGAAACTAAAAAATATGTATTCACATATTTCGTATTTTTAATTATTTGTATGAATTAACAACTAAAGCGTAATTTCAATATCTTATCTTGTCATTGATAAGTTTATCAGTCCTATACAAACAGTGTTAAGGCAGGGATGCCAACTTAGGAATTTTCTTCCGAAATTTAGGAATAAAAAATGTGGAATGGAAGTTTATTGGGAGGTAAATTTTTATGGGAATATTTTTTTAGGAGTTAAATTTTATTCACATTTTCGAAAAAAACTACACAAAACAACTTATTTAAAAAAAAATCAGTGCCGTGCTGCTTTGGATGACGTCAGGCCAAGGCCTATGTGTCTGGTATGAATATTTTATGTATTCTAATAATTTTTTTTAATATTGTTTTGATTTTATTCTTAACATATTCATTTCAAATGAATTATGTTATATTTGATGTTCTTGACCATAATTTATTTTATCAGATAATTATTTTGCCTTTTCCTATAATATAAAAAAATCCTGATTTTAAATTTAGAATTGTTTTAGGAGTATTATTTTTGAACAGTTGGTAACACTGTGTAAAGGACCATCATTCTATAGGGATTGGGTTCAAATCCCTACATAATCCTTTGTTATATTTTTTGGTGATTTTCTTTTTGTAGGTATTTTTTTAAATTTACCATTTAATTTTTGTTGATTTTTTTATTTTTATAAATAATTACAACGAAATATTATTGTGTTTGTAGAACGTAGAACGCAACAGTTGGAGAACAATCTATCAGATAATAAACCAAGTTTTCATTATTTAAAATTTTTAACAAGTCTTATATTGTATATTGTTTTTAATTTGTTTTATTAAAATATTTAATTTTTCACCCTAAAACGAAAACTATTCTTTTACGAACACGAAAAATAATTGTTTTATAATTTTTGTATTTTCCACATTTTATCAAATAACAACAGAATAATTAATTGATTAACAAATAAAAATTGGAAAAAGATGTATCAACCATGACGCTCGAACCAATAGGCTACACGATGTCTGCGGAAGGGAACAATATTTCGATTCTAGTTATAATTGTTGTCGTTTATCGATATAAGGAATTTTATCGATAATTTTTTAAATATAATTTCATTGTGGAATTAATATAATGTAGTAAGTCTTTCACATTTAAAGGATAAATTAAAGATATAAAGTTTAAGAAAATATGTAATAAAAAAGTCGTATTCGTAATTTCTGCCGTGGAGACTATGAAATTGCGTAATTAAACTTTAAATTAAAATAAATAATTATTCGTTTATTTATTGTTTTGTTGTAAGAAATGTCATTTGCCTTTATTAATTTATTTGACCTTAAGATGTATTTTTAAAATAATAATTAATAACTGATAATTTAAAATAATTAATAGGAAGTTTTGCTAAAATTGTTAATTCTCATACTTTATATTTGTTTGTTTATTATTATTCCTATAATAATATAAAATTAAAGTACAATCATGGTCTATAAAAGATATTATAGAGATCATCTGTGTACATTTTCGAAAGCCTTCCATGATACTATCGATAGTGTCCTACGGCCCATCACTACACACTAGGTAATGAATGGTCTAGCGGCGCGTCGACGAAACTCGCGCGCTGCGCGCCGCTAAGCGGCGTTACCCCTCACTGTTAAGTTACCACCAAACAGTTAAAAATTCACTGCATACAGCGCCTTAAGTATAAAACATTAAACTAAACTTCCAGGCTTGTTATCAAAAACGCATTTCTGTTGCAAGTAAAAAAAAAAACCATATCATATTTAAAGTGTAAGTGACTGCGAAATTGTGTGTTTTGATATTTCTATCCCTTTGCTGTTATAGTCTTATCGTGAAAAGTAATATTCCCCATAGAAAATGTGTGTAAAATGTAATAATTATATTTTTCGTTGCATGAAATAATTTAAATAGTGGTTAATCTACTTAGCTTAAGGTTAACAACACAATTCCAGTTGTTACTGAAGCCCATGAGAGGCGGCAATCACAAGCACCACTGACTGAACAAATATTACAATTAATAGTAGACATTTCTAGTTCTTATAATAAACACAAAATGTAGTAACGCGAATATAATTTATTTACGTTATGAAAGCTATATCATAATTATAAGTTTCACAATTATGTTATAGAAATGTATGTATGCAAAACAATGCAGGATAATGTTATCCTAGTCAGGGCCAAATAATTTTTCACGTAGCATTAATAATAATTATCGACCAACGTGCAGTAGGTAAGTATTTACTTCATTTTTCTATCACGACCAATGAGTGAGGTAACCTAAGTTTTGAAATCTGTGCCTGAAAACACGCTTACTATAACTTTATCATGAGCAAAATCGGGTGAACGATTTCGTCAGTAATAATTCTAATATCTATGTCAAAAATAAAATGAATGAATGTTTAGGATCAATAGAACAATTAGGTTTCGGATCTATCCACATAATCCCATCTGTATTGGCAATTTTTACGCGAATTCTACATATGATTGATGTTAGGCTATGTCCCGAACTTGAAATTTAAATTTTATGGAATAATTTCAGTCATGTCCTTTTTTAAATATAAACACATCATTAAAAATTGTATGATATCATATGAACTCCGTACAGATTTCAATAAATACATGCAAGGTTACTATGTGAAAGGGTCTAAGTAAATTCTATTCGTTTCTTAATTAAAATACCATTGAAAATGTGAAGACGTCAGGATTATACACTTGAACCTTAAACTAAACGTAGATTGCAAAGATTTTAATTACTCTGACAAAACAACAAAGTATATCTTTAAACATAGAAGAAGAAAAGTACACTTTGAATACTCTTTTGTAGACGAAGACCGTGAAGAAATAAAGATGCAATAGCAATAGTCTAAGACGATACCTAGTAATTAAAATAAATATTGTTGTATTCCTTACACTTTATTCAAGAATAAATATGGTGTAAGAAAAGATATACATGAATTAATTGATCCATGTATATCTTTTCTTACACCATATTTAGGTTTTTTACTGCACGTATCTAACAGTAAAAGGTGTGGTGAGAATTGATGTAGAGTTATGAATTTTTATTGAAATATCAACATGGAATGAGTATCATTAAGAAAACTCTCAAAATATGGAAGTAAGAAAAAAAATAGACGCTGATTTACCAACAACACTACAAAGTTTGACGGCGCCTATTGATCACCTAGCATAAATGATTATGATATATTTGAAAATGGAACCTTAATAATGTTCAAACTTATAATTTAAATTAATTATGGTCAAATTTCGACAACTGGGCGGCCACTAGTACTTGTAAATCGTTCACTGATTTCTTTTTCTAACATAATTTTTAGTCGTAAACACAGCAGTATTCACGGTTGCACGAATTGGCAGGTCCGTCCGGATAAGTACCAGGACTTCATAGAATACTGGCGTGAAGTGGAAGTCTTTCAGCGCTTCGTCTGGTGAATGGGGACAAATGGAAATGACGTGTCCATTTCTATTGATATATGCTGAGAAACGCAAAAAAATCATAATATAAGATTTATTTATAAGGTGTTACATACTGTAACTAGTTTGCATACCTTGCTACCAAGTGATGCTAAAAATGCCTTATGGGAGATAGGACCCGCACCGAATACCAATGGCACGTACTTGTGAGTAAAAAGTTTCCTTATCAGAATAACGTGACTCAACAAGCTGTACTTACGATCAAACTTTTTTTTATGTGAAGAAGTGGCAAACGAGTTGGCGGTTCACCTGATGTTAAGTGATAACCGCCTGCCCATGGACATTTGCAAAACCCATAAGGTTGCAAATGCGTTGCCACCTCTTAATAATGTGGGCCGGACACTTATTAACAAAAAGAAATGAAAACAAAATTTTCTCTTGCTACATGATATTATACCTCCCCCTTTTATAATTTCTATAAACTATTTACTTTTCATTACAAATGACAGTCCAATTCACACTCTTCTTAATTATATTCCTATTCAATAAGTTAAAGCGAGCTTCGACGCGATCCTGTTAGTGTTGCTGAAACGTTACCCGTCCGAGTTTTATCTCATTATTTATATCTCCGTTTTAAGGGCTATGCTCGATATTTCTCTGCGTTATAGAGTTCGCAATGCAGTTACATGCAGTAGAACAAAAGTAATCTACATAGCTCAGAAGATTAGTAAGTTGAATGGCAATGGGGCGACGATTAATCTCGAAGAACCGTAAGAAGTGAAACTTTTTTATGACGTTATTTTTAAAAAAATAATTTACTATATGCAACTTTACAGAAATTGGTTAAATAAAGTTAAATTAGATAAAGTTTAATAAAAGGCTTTTATTATCATAGACATAAATACAAATTCTACAATTATTTCATTTTAGCTTTTTATAATATTTAGTTTCTTATTTGTAATACATAGGTGGCGTTAGTAATAAATTAAAACACACTATGGTTTGACCGTTGTAATTAGTATGAGGGTCCGCAAAAATTGTTGATTAAAAAACTTGCAACGTGAACCTTGTTTATTTCAATTAACCTCACGCTTTGAATTTGTACATGGTCCTTCGTTGCCGAATAGTCAGCCAGTGAGTAGGAGGCAGACATTCGACTCGCGCGCGAGTGTTGTGAGTGAAGTTTTTTTGGAAAACCGAACTTGAAGAGGAAGTCTACAGTGTCGTGCTCTGAAGTATTAGAGCTAGCACTGTCATTACTACAAATATTATTATTGAATTTCATTAATTGTAATAGAATTATTACTATCATTGATGACGTTATTATATATTTGTATTATTAATGGCTTATGGTAACTGCAACACGAAATATATTGTTTACATTTTAGAATTAGAATTAAAATAAACCGTTTAATTTTGCTGATCACTTTAATATAACATATATATATATATTGTTATGAACACACAAAGGAACTAACGCCATCTAGCGTCAACTATTAAAACCACTAAAGAATAAAGACGACATAAAACCCCCTATTCAACACTAGATGGCGTAAGAGGAACATTTTAAGATAAGAAAAAGATGGCGCGTAAGGGTCCGTTCACACAGACCGGCTCGGAGAGGAGAGCAGATTTTTATCACGTTGGAAACAGTGTTTTTAGTGATTGTAGTAAAGTTTATTTTTGCATTTGCACCTTTTTTGTCATTAAAAATGCCTGAACGCGCTTCGTGTGAAGTAATAAAAGGAGCCGACCGGCTCCGCTTGCGTGCTCTTTCTCGCTCGCGCAGCCGATGGGCTCCGATTGCGTGCTCTTTCTCTATCGCGTAGCCGATCGGCTCCGATTGCGTGCCCGCTGCGGCCGCGCCGACCGCCATTTTGATAGCAACATTTGAACGTAATAGTTGTGCGTACTTGTACGAAAAGATGAATGATGAAAAATTAATAATACTCGTGTCAAAATATGAGTGTTTATTTGACATAACCAAGCCATCATATAGCGATCGGATAATGAAAGACAATGCATGGGAGGAAATTAGCAAATGTCTCGGAATAAGTGGTAAGTAAGGTTTTCATTGTTTTACACCTACCCCCAGATACACAAACGAATTTTAAAGCAAGGGCTTCTTAAACTCGTGCTGCGACGTGTTAGATTCAAAGTCAAAATAGGAATAACATGAGTTTAAATGCGCCCTTACTTTAAAAACTCGTTTGAGTATCTGATCGTTAGAATATACTTATGTAGTAGACAATTTTTATTAAATATAACTTAAGAAACTCGCGTAGCCACTTGATCTTGCCAATCTAACGCACCACTTGATGAAAAATAATCCTTAAATTTATTCCTTGTGGTTAGAACTGCGTCGCTATTAGAACTGTTTTCATTATTATTGTCTGTTATTGCTGTTAATAAATTTATATTGCTGTGAAATTCATTCTCTTGTCCTGGCGTCCGATTTTCTATTAAAAAATTATGTAAACATGTAGTTGCTAATATAATTAAATCACAGTACTTCGGCTGAATTTTCATTCGTTTTTGATAAATTTCAAATCTTTGAGTTAGCATTCCAAATGCACATTCTACGACTTTTCTTGCCCTGCTTAAACGCAGATTAAATACTTTTTTTGATAATTCTGTTCTTGCTTGTTCTCTTGGATACGGCCGCAATATATTATTGCTCAAAGGAAATGCCTCGTCTCTCCTATAAAAACATGTGGTAAGCTTTCAGTGGTACTAGGTAGAGGTTTATTTGGGGGCAGCTTTAACTTATTGGTGTTGAGTTTTTTCCAAAATTTTGAATTCTGTAAAATTCCGCCGTCGCTATTTTTACCATATGATCCGACATCAACAATTAAAAAACTGTATTTCGCGTCGACCACAGCTAGTAACACTGTACTGAAAAAGTTTTTATAATTATAGTATAAGCTTCCACTATTATCTGGTGCCTGTATATTGACATGCTTTCCGTCTATATAGCGCCCAAACAGTTAGGAAAATTCCAAATATTAAAGAAATCACGTGAAACCTTTTCCCACATTTCTTCATCTGGCATCTGCATAACTATGGGCATCAAAACATCACAAATTACTCTGATTGTCTCATGAATAATTGAATGAACTGTAGAAATTCCCATTCGAAAATTAAATGACAAGTTTTTGAAACTGCAACCAGTGATGAGGAATCTGTAAAAATAAAACAAACACACAAAATAGAAATATAAGACTGCCGTACCAAAACGAACTATAAAATAAAAAAGAGTTATGTTATTAATTTTTCATTTCTGTTCTTTCCAGTGACGCAGTGCCAGGATCGTTGGAAGAAACTGCGAGATAACTTCAGAAAAGCCTATTATAACCGAAAAGGCAAGAGTGGCGATGGTGCAACTACGTCCAAATTGATAAAATTTGAAAAAGAACTTTCTTTTATAATACCATTTTTTCGCAATCGAAACCAAATATCTAATGTAACATTATCATCGGATGATTCAGAGCCTGGCACACCAATACCACCACCATCGACATCATCTAAACGTTCTGACCATTCTGAAGTTGAATCGCTTGCAAGTACTTCTGGCTCGAAAAAGAGACCACGCTTAAGCAAAGATGTTGCTACGGTTTTCGAAGAGTATCTTGAAGAAAAAAAAGAAATACTACACCCCGTGACAAGGCATTACGTAATTTTTTTTTGTCTATGTCAGATACAGTGGAAACATTCCCAAAAGAAGTCCAAGCACGAATTAAAAGGCGCGTTTTAACATTGTTAATGAAGCTGAATTAAGTCTGTATGAAAATAGTACAGATTTGAATTATTCTTTGTCTATAAATTCACCGCCATCGACTAATCAATCTACTTACCTAGTGTCAAACGAAACCTATATTCCTCAAAACTATCCAGATCAGACTACTTACGGGTACAATACCAGCACACAAAATACAAAATAATAAACAATCAAAAACAATAATAATTATAATAATAATAATTAAACACACACAAATCTGTACTATTTAATTACATTTCATTAACGTAAATAATGCTTAATAAATGGAGGGCTGTGATTTTGTGATCTATTTAGATGTTTGTGTTATTTAACATGATTAGTATAAGTAATTTACATTTCATTAACGTAAACAATGCTTAATAAATGGAGGGCTGTGATTTTGTGATCTAAATAACATGATTAGTATAAATAATTGTTTTTTATTTACCTTAGAGTTACCGTTAACCTTTCTTCGGCTGTAATGGTGCAACGATAATTTGTAGTCTTTTTTGTTATATGTACTCTTAACAAATCTGTCAATTTCAAAAATTGCCAATATTCCATACGATAATACTCATAAAATTTTAGGCTATCTCTCTTCAATTCCTCGAAAATGGTGTGAAACTCCCCATGGATTAGTCTGTTTTTCCAAATATGTTTTACCCATATTTGTTTCCGCTTGCGCTTACGTTTCCTATGTTCTATTTCAAGTAATCTTGCTAACAAATATATTTCTTCGTCGGAGCTATCTAAATCCATGTTTCGAAAAGCACACGTTAACACACCGAAAACAAAACTTAGACTGCGCGGAATACTGGCACTGCCTTTGTAGTGTATCCACCCGACTCCGAGCGCATCCGACCGGCTCCGAGCACATCCAACCGCACCCGCTTTCAGATCTCTTCCAGCCGGTCGATGTGAAATAGTTGGCGGCTCCGCTCCGGCCAATTCCAAGCGTATACGACCCGGTCTGTGTGAAAAGAAAAAAGCAGGCCGATGCTCTCCGAGCCGGTCTGTGTGAACGGACCCTAACGCAAAAATGTTACACTAAATTTTTTTCCAACCCCGATAAAGAAGTTTCACTTCAATAATATAACGAACTATTCAAATATGCGGTCAATGGATGCAGCTGGCTCAGGATCGTGCTTCGTTGCAATCTGTAAGTGACGCCTATGTTCAGCCGTGGACTAGAATGGGCCGGAACTATAATGATAATAATGATTTCACGTAAATAAATAAGCATTAACTATTTACGCTTACTACTACTATAAATCTACGGGTAAACAGCCATATTACATACAGTGGTTACATATGGAGCGTATATATGACATTTATACGCCGTAAAGTTCGCAAGGCCCATTGAGTTTTTCTTTTCAATGTCATTAAACAGTGAATTCTTTACACGCACATCCATTACTCGCACCTACCCAAATGAATAACGAACACGATGACATTATAACGTACGTTTGGAAATTTATAGCCGCAATACCAACCAGAATAGCCTATTTGTTCGAACATGAGCGCCCATCAAACTAACAAACTGCATAATTAAAATTGGTCGTACAGGGCTAGGAGAAAAATTGATACTTACGGTCAAAACTAAAAATTGAACTAGATTTTGCTTGGGTGTCCAAAACATTTGCATTACAGTCTTGACATAAATAAAGTTGTCGTAATTCCTTTTAACAATGCTAAGAAGCGGACCGGACAATTGAATAAATTGAAGAAGTAGAATATCTCAAAAACAATAAGTTTCGATAGAGATTTTCTGTTCGAATCTGATACTCATACGTATTAAAAAAAATAGAATTTGTACAAAACCTTCAGTACGACTCGAGTAATTTAACTCCGATTGACGATTGACCGTGAGTCTCGTCCATCGTCTATCGTAGTAAAAATATGTCTCGTATGCGTCTGGGTTTTAGATTTTCTGGGTTTTAGTCAAACGTCAAAAAAGTCAATAGACTGACTGTGACCATGAATGCTGTAGTGTTCAGATTTTAAAATCAATATAAAAACGGGGTAAAATCCGTAAAAAAGTTTTGTTTAAACGCAATGTATGTACAATGTCATAAGTCGCTTCAGTCGGTAGGTAGCGGAAGTGGTCTGTTCTGTCCGAGACTCCCGTATTCACCTGCCAGTTCCCGATGCACTTAAGAAAAGTCGGTTTTTTTTCAGTGGAACGGTCGGAGTATTAACAGAGTAGTTTAGTTAGTATAGTTATATATGTTGGCAAAAAAAAAAAAACAAATTTCTGAAATATTAGTTGTAATACAAGACACTTTATAACCAAACTAACATACAGTTTTTATCACACTAGCTCTTAGTGGAATCCGTTATGTTATTACGTAATTATATGAAGTACTTACATTATATATAAAAATGCAAAATAAAAGATAATGATAAACCATTGAGTTTGGTTTGCCTCTGTATGTACTTACAATATCTTGAAGCCTTGTATCGAAGTGGAAATCTTTTATGTGGTCACAAACTGCAGACGAGCCCGTGCGTTTTTTGTTGTTATAATTTGACTAGTGACTTAATAGTAATAAAATAATGTAGTACCCGGAGGACCCTTTTTTTTTCGTAAATCGTGTATTTTGGAAATCACATTTAGATACAAAAAATTTACCGTCATACGAATTATATTTTTCATTCCCTGAAAACAGGGATAAAAGGACATTTTCTAACAATGAAACCTAGCTAGATCGATTTTTCGCCCCGGAATCTACGCACATACTAAATTTCATGAAAATCGCTCGTTTCCGACATTCCGATTATATATATACAAAAATTGCTCGTTTAAAGGATAAGATAAAGATCTGATAGTAATATAAGATTTTAGTATAAAAATTGTGGTAAAATTTGTTATATTATTAAAAGTGATTACAAGCATTATGATGTGATGATCCTTTTGCAGTTTTCGACCTTACTTGTGTCTTTTTTACAAAGAAAAGTACCAAAAACATTCAGAATGGATAGCGCATTTAATTTCCCTATAATTTTTTTAATATTTTTTTTTTTAATATTTGGTATGTTTTTGTCATCAGCGAACATAACCTTTAAAATAATCATCGTACGTGTATAGAGAAGAAAAATTATAACAACGGATATCAATGATTGAATGATATTTCGTAACTCAATAGGTAATATGTATTGTCTTCAACAAACCCATATTTTTACGGAACCGCGTCAACTTAGCGAGGTCAAATATTGCAATAACAGCCTAGCAAACGCATCGAAATCAAGGAATTACCGATTCTACGCTGAAGTTTACTTCCAGAGTTACTCTGGAAGTATAGTAGCAGAATAGTTCAGCCAAAATATGTATTTTGGCAGAACGTAGACCGACTTCAGGAGCTAATGCATCTATCAAATTAATTTCACGAAGTAGAACAAACTTCGCCGCATCAAGTCGGCTTTGTCGTATTTGGAACTAAGATTATACGTGGCACCGGGATTGCAACGTTAGCAAACTGTACGTAACTGTAAGATCGTATAATAAACCATTTTCCTTACATCGCAGCGCAAGTAAAATTCGTTCCTTTTTTTATAAAACAATAATTGCAAATTGCTAGCATTTTATTTAAAATATAATGCCATTGCTTGTTTCTGTCATCGATTTTTTTATATGGCTTTAAGAATAGAACCTACATGTTATATATCAAATTATGTTCCTCTTGGACGAAACAAAATGACCAAATTCCGACTTTTAAGAACTTAGATTTTCTAGTGATTTAGTTTGTATATCACAAGATCAGTATTTTCAAGTAATATACTTCAAAATTTCATACCGTACCCACTGAGGGTCGAACTTCAATAACCTTTCTTCTTTTATTTACGCAAAGCAGTTGAAAAGATCCTGATTTTCAAAACTGTTGTCGACTTGAACGCCACGTCTATAACGTATAAGTTTTGAAAATCACGATATTTTCAATTCCTTTATCTATCTATATATATATATATATATATATATTTATTTTTATATATAGGTCAATAAACAATAAGAAGGTAAGTATAATTACGTTTATTGCTCATTAGGAATAGATCTTTCAAAATATTTCAAAATGAGGAGTTCAAATGTCTCAATATTTTTAATATGAAAAACATTAAAAACTCTATAAGATTATTATATATATAGTATTAATAACCTTCAAAGCAAAACCAGAGGTAGAACAAATACACAAACGCTCGAAAAAACTAGAGCATGTGCGCACAATTAGGAAAATGTCGTTAATGAAACCAGGTGTTAGTTTGCAAAATCTTTTTATCGTGCAAATAAAGTAAGGTAGTTTGCAAAAATCTCTTACAAATTTGAACGGTTTTATTCTTCTAAAATTTAACAGAGTTGAACTGTTCGCTATTTAGCTTTTTCGAATCCCGACTCATTTGTGAAGAAATTACTCGGGCTAAGCAAAGGTGATAAGTTTGTGTGCGAATTTCATACAGAATTATTTTAATTATTGCTATGAAAATTTCTTTTATTCACTCGATTGCACCTTAGTAAATGGATTTATTACGTCAATTTCATCGACGTTTCAAACGCTTTTCAGCATTCATGGACACCGGAGAAACTGAGGCTCTATACGTCGGGCCAGTTGTTAAATTATTAATTTTGTGTCGATTTACGCAGGAGGCGCAAATTGTGTATAGCAGTGGTTCGTATGGGCTTAAATTTAATTTTATCTATGACTAGCGATCCGCCCCTCTTCGCACGGGTGCAATGTATTATACATATAAACCTTCCTCTTGAATCACTCTATCTAGTAGAAATCGCATCAAGATCCATCGCGTGGATTTAAAGATACATAGGGACAGACCGACAGCGGGCGCACTTTGTTTTATACTATATATAGTGATATGATCCCCAGCTGACATTTTCTCCATACCCTCTCCCCGTTCAAAATTATGATGCTTTTTAACTTCAATAGCTTCGGGAAGCATCCTGGGGAGGAATTGCAAGGACCTGTGGTCTATCAAACTTGATATAGCGGTTGGGGCGACCTAAGGTGTGATCACAGACTGCAGACTACTTTGGTTTTTGTATTTTAAGTCAGCTATATGTTGCTTTACGCGGTTTTATATTGATCTTTCAATCTTCTCTTTCTGTTTAACCTATATGAAAGAACATTCACACTCAAGGTTATACATTCCTGGATCTTGCAGAGGGATATTTTACTTGATAGATGGTACTAAAACTGATTAATCTTCTTCAGCGACTTGTTGAATGTATTAAACGAAGCCTGTTGCCAAGATGTAGCCAATATTTTCGGTTTGGAGGGTTGTCGTCAGGCAGGCGGCTGGTAGTAAAAATAAATATTTAAATAATAATAAATACTTTTAGGACACATGTTTACCCAACGTTTTCTAGTCCCAAACCAACGTTTGTACTTATGGGTAATAGATAACTGATAAACATACTTAAACATATTTTTTTTACCCACCTTACCCTGACACTAGGAAAACACTATGTTCATCACACAATATTTTTCCAGTAGTGGGGATGGAACCCACACCGTCTGGCGCAGGAGGCAGGTACACTACTCCATTTGAGTGATCGAAAAATCATAGCCAAAACCGCTTACAAGATGAATCACATGTTTTTCCGACCCCACCTAGATGGGATAAGGGCAGGATGACGATGATGATGGGAAACTGAATTCTAATATTGGATCCAAACTAGTAACGTGCCAGCGTGGTTACGAAAAACAATAATGAACGGGAAACAGGCCTAATCCAATAGCATTAGGCAAGCATTAGTGAACCCGTGAATTATCCTACTCAGACTTTATGTGTTTCTAAAAGGGAAGTAATTAATTACGTTGACTTTAAGGAGCATTGGGGATAAGTTTGTTTCCGTGAACGGTATAGCATTTTCAGTTTATTTTCAATAAAATTTTAATGTCGCTGTGAATCGTCACGTAGTGGTGGAGTAATCATTTGTTTCTTTTTTAATATTCTTCTTAACGACTAACCACGAGATACGTATCTGTTTTTAAAGAAATTTGATGTCCACTATGGTTTCTTCGTTTTTCTTTAGAATTTTGACTAAACATTCATTGAGTATTATCAACGATTTCAACACGGCTTCGTCGTGCGACGTCGACGGAGTGGCTTGCGAATCTGGATCACGTACGATCGAAGAGTTCCAAACGAGCATGATTGCTTCAAATGCATCACGGGCTTTAGAACACTGAACCATGGAATGGGACATTGGGGGATTCCTCTTTCTTCAGCCCGTGTTCCACTTATGTGAGGTCGGCACATCATGTGAACCGTATGGGCAGGGCTTTTTGTGACAGGCGTCAAACGTCCTTGGGACCCAACACCCAGATCAGAAACAATTATTAATGGGTCGCATAAATACTAGTTCCGTGTGGGAATCGAATCCACGACTTCGGCACCGAAGGCTTTGAGTATTACGTTTTTTGGGTATCTACTTATTACTATATTAGGCGATAATTTCAGTGCATTATTTAATAATAACTGACTGTTTTAGCAATCTTACTGAATCTAAACAGCTACATAAAAAATTCATAAAATAAATTACATAAATAATAAATACCTTACCGTTTTTCAGTAGTATCAGAATTGAGGTTTTTTAAGGAATATATTATAGCTTCTAAATTTTCGCTATTTTATTAAGTAAAAGCAACGAGCAAAGTATCCACCATTAAACTTTATTTTAAAATTATGTTTTTTCGTAGCTAGTTTTGTCCAATAGTTTCCCCATCTTCTTATAAAGAAAACTAGTTCAAAAGCAGCAATCGGTATTGCTAAAGGAGTAGAAAGACAGAAAATAGTATCCCCAATACATGTATTAAGGTTTTTTGGGTTCCGTACCCAAAGGGTAAAACGGGACCCCTCCGCTGTCTGTCTGTTTGTCTGTCTGCCAGGCTGTATCTCATGAACCGTGATAGTTAGACAGTTGAAATTTTCACAGATGAAGTATTTCCTTTCCCGCTATAACAACAAAAACTAAAACACAGAATTAAAAAAAAACATAACTCCCATACAACAAATGCGATGCGGATACTAGGTAACCTATAGGTACTTCCAATTAGTTTATTATACATAACTAGCACGCCAAACAGGCAATTTCCTGAAAATACGACTAATATCCGTAAACAAGTTATAAATAAAAAAAATGTGGACCGAATTGTGAATCTAAACCATTCTCAAATTGCCCTAAAGACACACAATAAATTTCATTAAAATCGGTCCAGCCGTTTAGTTCAGAAGAGAGAATAATTGTGTATATAAAGATGGTACGGAACCCTTAGAGCGTGAGTTCGACTCGCACTTAGCCGGTTTTTTTTTTATTGGCACTTTAGTTATGCGAAATTAATTTAATAAAGATATTCAACCAAAACGTCGAGACTCGCAAGCCAAGTGATACCCACTTTTAATAGAACTTTGCAATTTACGACCCAACGGGTGCACTCCGTTTCGATGTAGCTGACAGCTAGCTAACTAGCAAAGTAATCTAGTTAAATATTGAGTTGATTTAATAAAACTATAGGAGAGCGTAAATACGAGATCGTCAGAACTCTCCTTTCGCGATTTAAAGTTATCTTCAAAAAAAAAACCTATTATTATTTATTTCAGGTCATTGTGTTTATGTCAGGTTTTATAATATATGTTATAAAACTTATTAATTATCATATATTATGTCAGGTTACATAACTTAAGTTATTTAAAAACCTAACATAAAAACATTCTGCACCGGTAAATAACTTTCGTCCATTTTTTTCTACAAGTTTTGAAGAACAGTCATTTAATTCAACTTTTGCCAATTGTCAGTTATAATATTTTTACAATATGTTTTTCCTAATAAACAACATAAATACATACATTGAGTCTTTGTAAAACTTTTCCCTAGTACGATGGGGAGTACAAGGAAAAATAAACAAAACGTAAAGAGCCGAGAACTGTACAATAGCTCGATGAAGAATTGTGCAAGAAAAGTAAACTTTTTAACAAGACATCGCGGCCTTGTTAAATACAAACAGCTGCGACTAGTATCGAATGAAGAATAAATATATTTATTTCCACTAAATGAATAAACGTCGATATCAGATGTCTATCCAAATAATTTTATTTTTTTTATTTTTTAAAAAAAAAACATTGCCCTCACTTCAGGATAACATTATCCTGTGTTGTAAGGACGTTTTACAAACATAAATTGTACGAAGACAAACACCCAGATGCGAAACAACTATCTGTGGGTCGCACAAGTAGTTGTTCCGTGTGGGAATCGAACGACCCCCGACGCCGAAGCGAATACCTTGGCAACTGCGCCACGGAGTAAAAGAAATTAAATTTTAATTTCTAAACATTTAACATTGTCGTAATGTGTTTTTTTTTTTTTTTTTTGTAATGTTGTATTACATTACTTTAACAGTTTAACGTTGTTTTATATAAATTTTAAATTAACATGGCAACAAATCTGATGCTAGCTGCACTTCACGAGCACCAAAGAAAGTATGTGTGGACAAGTAATTTAGAATTAAAATACAGTTTTATTGGTTACTCATAGAAAACCACTTTTCTGTTGACACATTATTTCTTACGTTCTCCAGACTCGAAATTAGTATTAGAACTTGTAGAATAATTTTTTCGAGGTTGAATAGCATGCGTACGTAAAAAAAAATTATTCAATGGTACTATAGGGACCCATCGCGGCTCGCTGCAAATACATTATTTTTTTTTAATTAGAAATGGTGCCACCTTTAAATGATCAAATTATATCATCTTTATAGGCTTTAGGGACTTTCTGAACACTTATTATCGAAAAATTTATATAAAAAGGCACTTTAAGTTAAGTTATGTTCCGACACATAAAGAACAATGCCCATTTTTGACCTGATTGTGTATAGAAGTGAAATAAATATTAAAATTTAGCTAATTTCATTTTATAGTAATTACACTTATCACAATGTTAAAAGAAGGTCGGGAAAAAAATATTTTATGATATTTCTTTACGCTTATTTTAGTTACAGGGTAAACATATTACCATGTTTTGAACGCACCTTAACAATCCTTTGCATAGGACGTTCCATTTCTCACACTACCTACTTGACTGTATTCAACTTTTTCTGAGTTTTATACGAGATTTTACGTTTTAGAGAAGTGAGTAAGCACGTAATTAACAGTATTTGTATAAAAATTAAGATCAATCTTATTAGTAGGACAGATTTATTAAAAACAAAATAATAAATTATTAATGCAGCATGTAATAAAGTTCGCACGGCTCTCGTAAATGGATTTTTTTGACATTTGACAGCTCTGCGAGTGACTCATACTCATCGGTATTCGCCAGTAATAGTGAGTACTTATGTTTATTATTTTTAATCTAAAAATATCAATCATGTCCTAATCAAACTAACAAAGCTCCTATAAATTATACCTGTGACATAACACAAACAACTGTTCAAAAGATCTATATATCCAAAATATGTATTATAAACTCAATATATGTTTTTTTATTTCAGATTACTGAGGAAGATTACATTTGTAAATCTCGTAATGAACTCTTTATGAGAAGAATAAACCAGGAATTAACAAGCTGTGATGTTGCTCAAGCTTCAGGAATATCTCAACCAGGTCGAAGAACACAGTTTTTGATAATCCTTCAGAAAAGCAGACAGATAAATGCTATTATACAAACAAGTTCACAACATCACATATTCATGTTTCTACATTGTTAATCATTTGCCAGTATAAAACTTGATACTATTACTCTAGATTATTTCTATTTTGTATTTTAGATGTAAATTATTATATCTGTTATTAATTGACTGATGCTGTAATAATTTTAACCACAAATAAATACATAATTGATTTTATTAAAAAAATATATTTTTAAGATGAATAATAATTATTGCTTTATTATTTCTTTTGTAGATAGTTTTCTTTTGTAGATATCATCATCTGACAGAATATGCCATTCATGCTGGATGAGTTGTAAGAGTGCTGCCACACATATTAGGCATGTTGCCGAAGTTTGAGGTGTTTCTAATACTGAAGATAATTTATTTTTTATGTTTCTGAGATTAAGTTATTAGTGAACTTATACTATTTGCATTAGATACCAAATAAGGCAAGCCAAATCCTATTATGGCGAACATATTCGCTTTCATGGATCATATAGAATAGAAATATGTAGGGACACAGGAGTTTTCTAGGAATAATCTGAGAGGAAGTGGTGACATAACACTAATAAGAGGAAAAATTAAGTCCTGGCACATTTAAAGAAAACAATATTATGTCTACATTTTAACAGAAAATAATGTGTCTGGCAGAGCTAGTATAGTCGAATACTGTTGTAATTGTTTAGTTGGTTGGCAAACCATAGGATGTTGCACTCATGTTATGACTAGTGTGGTACTTCGGATGAAGTATCAAGAAAATACCTCTGTTATAGCAGAATTTCTGGATAACATAGTTATAAGACATTTAATTGAAGATGATGATCATTAATAAATCATTCCACTGTAACATAGTGTTTTATTTTTTCCCCCGTTTTATTCATCAGGTATCGATACATCGATATATAATTATTGATGTATAAAATATCGATACATCGATATTTTATACATCGATAATTATATATCGATTATTATGTATTGTAGTGCAGGCCAATGAAATGTTTAGGGCAGATAAATGATCACTTACGTTTTTTTAGTAAGTACTTATGTGAGCTGATGAAACAGCAGATAATGCTCTTCACTCAATTTATAGTGACAATAATCAAGTCTAAGCAGTGACGTAAGGGCCGTCGGTTTCTAGGAATTCACAAGTAAAAAAGACGTTTTAGACCTTAGATAGGCTAATATTATTATTTTAGAATAAACTTGAGCGTAAATAGTTAGTTCTAGCACATTTATTTCGTTATATTAGGTACTGCAAATCCTAACCTAAAAAGTAACATTTTTTAATAATTTTTGGACTTCGTAGACCAGCAATCGTAAAAATGACTATATGATATTAATTTACTAACATAAAGGTAGTCTTTCTGCTATACCTTGTAACTATACATACACTTTCATTATCAGGTTTTTAAATGTATGGGAAGTGGGCATTGTTCTTTCTGTAATTAGAGAAAACGAAACTAACTACAACAAATTAAATGTAGTAATATTTACAAGTAAATTAACAGCCTATAAATGTCCCACTGCTGGGTAAAGGCCTCTTCTGTAAAGAGGGTATCAGGTCCACCACGTGACCCCACTGCGGATTGAAGAATTTCACATGTTTTCGAAATATTTTTTTATATTATTTCGTAAATATGCCGGTTTCCTCACCATGTTTTCCTTAAACGAACACGTTAAGTCAGCACTTAAATTAACAATCTCATTGGTGCTGGCACCGGAGATCGAACTCAGGTTGCTCGAGTAAATTGAAATAAAGGTGAGCGCCCGGACACTGAGCTATCACGGCTCTTACTATATGTAATATATTTTGCGAGTAATAATTATTTAATCATTACTATTCTCCCTTTCTATCTCTCAAATACGTTATCAACAAAAGAGACACAAGTCTAAAGACATACAGCCGTTACCATCTATAAAATTTGGATAGCCATCGCTACAAAGTGCTTTGTTTTACCTTCACTTCATGGAAATGATAAAAGCAAAGTTATTAAGATTGTAATTGTAACAGGAACTCTTTACAGTTTCCAGTCTGGCCGTAGTTCGAGCGTACTTTGCACGCTCATTCAATTAACTTTAACACGAACTAGACGGAATTTATAACAGGTCGAGTTATCTTGACAAACAAAATTACAGAGAAAAAATATTGCCCAGTTTTCGTTTCTTTATTTTTAAAGAAAAAATAAAATTGCAACTTTGTTACAGACTCACTATCACTAGACATTGTATTTTTTTATTATTTTTTTTGTTTCACCCGATGTTAAGTGATAACCGCCGCCCATTGACATGTGCAACACCCGTAGGGTTGCAGATGCGTTGCCACCAATTAATAAAGTGGGCCCCGGCTACCTCACTCACCCACGTACCTACGAATGTTGCAAATGCCCGTGGGCGGCGGTAATCACTTAGCATCGGGTGAACCGCCACTTTCAAAAACAAAAAAATATTATATAAAAATTTTCAATACGTAAGAAATATAATAAATTCCTATGAAAACAAAAATTCACATTGTAGGTATTATCTAATCTATGCATTCAAAAGGAGAGACCACGATTTTTGATGTAACTACATTTACCATACAAAATAATAAAACACAATATCTAATTCATACCACATAATTTTTAATCTCACTACGAAGTTGAGAAAAGTAAAAAGAAAATTCTTACAGTGCGTCTACTACTAAATTTTCTACTTAACTTCTGATCAAATCGTGCAACTTCTTTTACGGTAAGGAGAATTAACGCTCATTGCAAAGCCTTTACAATATTGGATAGCACTATTGATATATTAATAACAACTTGAATATTGAACTACATTAAACAGAAACTTATTTAAGTATAAACTTTAGTATCTGCAGATAAGAGAGGTAGGATGCTGTTTATGTTTGATTTAGGATTTATATAGAATTTAAGAGATTGTTGTAAAATTAAAAGTAAAATAAAATTCATAAGATGACTTAGTAGCTGTGATACGCACGGCCTCGCGATCTAAAGGTTGTGGGTTTGAATTTGAGAAGTCATTTATAAACTTGTATGTCAAGTGTATAAACGGTCGGAATTCTTAAAAATCGTTTGTTGGTGACCCAACAGTCTTGGTGAAATCTTTTTATAAAAATTAAAAGGACGGAAAATTTGTAGATCCGCATAGTAACAAAATAATTTAACATTACTGAGTCAGGCATTAAATATATTAAAAATATTCGCGGCCTGGTTGAAACTAATTAATTTTTGACACGTTTCCTGTTCGCTTTGTAAGTTTGGGCATAATCAGTTATTTCACTTTTTTTATGTGAATTGTTACCAAACGAGCACGCGGTCCACCTGATGTTAAGCGAATACCGCCAACCATCTGACACCCGAGAGTTGCAGATGCGTTGACAACCTTTTGAAAATTGGGCTCCGGCTACCTCACTCACCAGACGAAACGCGAAAGTATTATACTTCCACTTGACGGTATTCGAAGTCCGGCCCTCATCGAGGTACGGCCCTCTCGGACACCCTAAAACGCATATTGAGTGACAGCGCAAGCCGAGGTCCCCTCTCGGGGACCCTTGAGCCTGGTCACTTCATGGAGCGTCCACCAAAGCGCCCTAAGAGCTTGGCGGCCTCCCAAACCGGTGATAATAACAGCGTGACGGCCCGAGCCGAGGCTCCCGAGGGAGCCCTCGAGCTTAGTCACCATAACGCGTAATAATAATAATACGCCGAGGTTCAGGCTAGGCGCCCAGTGCGCCAGGCCACCTCAAGTCCGTCGCATCTGTGAAGGCCCCTAAGGCCAACAGTGGCTCGTCCCGCCAAAAAAAAATAGACGGTATTGGCAGTTGCCATTACCGAGTCAATAATAGTTAAGTCAATAGAACTAATTATATTATTGTATTGCTTCTAACTGTATGTTTGTTTAAATTTTTGTACGTAAAAAGCATGTTACAAACAGGATTATGTTGCTTTATATTTACGTGTGATGTCACTTAACCATTTAATACTTTTAAAGCGAATTCTGTGCTTAGAGTTTCAACTGCTTTACTTCATTACACTCGACGTGAGCTAATGATTAAAGGGGGAATAAAATGTGGCATGGTTTGTTTCAACCAGTCTCTTCTCATTTTGTGCTGAAGGCAGCAATTTATACCGCGGTAAAGACAGACACCGTTGCAACATAAGAACGTATGAGTTTATATCGACCACGTAATGAACTTATATATCGCAATCTTGGAAGAGCATTAACACTCCAAAGCCATATTTATCAAAAGCGTATTTTCTTTTAAAAGTTAACATTTTATATAAATGAAGACTATTCATTTTACAATCTATATAAGTTATTTGTCTCTAAACAGATTGACGGTAGTTTTCTCTTTTTATTTTATTTATTTTTATTTATTCGGAAAACTTACAGCTATTAACAAAGATAATTGAGTGATTTTAAATACTAAAGAATTTATAAGTTTTCACATTTAGAAATCTTGAATTACAGTTACTATAGAAAATAAATAAATACAAGGAATAAAAAAAGACATGTGAGTACAATGGCAAGAACATAATTATGGTAAAAATAACAGTCTTTAGTAAGAAGTGTTGGCCACCGCTGGTGAGGATTGAAATGCATTAATATTCATTTGATTATTGATAAATTTTGCTGTGTTTATCATAAAATGGTTACTTCTATAATTTGTATGAGTTTTATAGCGTGGAAGGATTTGCGTTTTCTTTTAATTGGCAATGGAATTTAACAGGATTTCAGATAATAACTCAGGTGAGTTAATTGATCCTTTAACAATTTTTAAATACAAGCAAATATTAAGTCTGGTGATTTTCAGGGTTCCGTATCCAAAGGGTAAAACGGGACCCTATTACTAACACTTCGCTGTCTGTCAGTTTTTCTATCTCTCCGTCTGTCATAAGGCTTGTATCTCATGAACCGTGATAATTAGAGAGTTAAAATTTTCACGGACGATGTATCTCTGTTGCCGCTATAACAACAAAAACTAAAAACAGAATAAAAATATTTAAATGGGGTTTCCATACAACAGACATGCTGTTTTTGCCGTTTTAATTCATAATGGTACGGAACCCTTCGTGCCCGAGTTCGACACATGGCCGGTTTTTTTTTATTTCGTTATTCACGACTAACATCGTAAGGAAACCTGCTTATTTTCGAAATAATAACAAAAAATGTATTTCGAAAATATGTGAAGTCCGCTAATCCACAGTGGGGCCGCGTGGTGGACTATGCCCTGATACCCTCTGTATAGAGGAGGCCTTTGCCCAGCAGTGGGACATGTATAGGCTGTTACTTTACCTTCTTTACTTTTTTTTAATTCACGATTTAACGTTCCTATATAAAATAGCGGACCGGGCAGACGTTTTCCTGTTCCCACGACTTAAATCCGATAACATCTTATAAATAAAAAATAGAAGGAATTGTGAATTTTAAAATATGTAGAAAAAGTGCGAAAAGATTGTCGCCGCTGTGGGAATCGAACCCACGTCTTCGGCATTCGCGGCCCGACGCTCTAGCCACTGAGCTAAACGGCTGATTGCCATCGGAATTGTGAATCTTGACCATCCGGGACGCCACCCAAATGCATTCAAATCGGTCCAGCAGTTTAGGAGTTCAGTGACACAACACGTACAGAAGAATTATATATATAAACATATATCAATTAAAGATTTTCGCGCGGTAAAGACGTCGACCGTTTAGGTTAGTGGCTAGAGCATCTGGACGCCTTATCAGAAAGTCACCGATTCGAATCCAGGGAGCAACGCAACATCTTACGACAATTTTATTTCGACATTTTATGTTCATTTCAAGTGCACAAGAACTGTTTTTGTCTCGTCTAGTTTGCAGTTAGCCCGGACGAAAAAAATGTTCAAATAAAATAACTGTTTGTTGAAACGCTTACTACACGGCGACGGGTAGCCCCGGGTATTTATACCCACTCATGTCTGCCTATACTTATACCCTCTGTACAGAGGAGGCCTTTGCCCAGCAGTGGGCCATGTATAGGCTGATACTTTTTATACTTCAGAACCCATATCAGATCAAGGGCTATTTGAAAGAATTTGCTACGGGCCCACCCTCGCTGAATCCGGCGCTGGCGCGGGGCGACTAAAAGTATCAAAACGAGGTGATCTGTTGACTTTATTTTCCAATAAGTTCAGGAGCTCGGTGAATTTTGATGAAATTTAAGTAAAGTAACAGCCCATAAATGTCCCACTGTGGGGGAAAGGCCTCCTCTGTACAGAATGTATCAAGGCGTAGTCCACCACGCGGCCCCACGGCGGATTAGCGGGTTTCACATAATCCTTCGAACTAATTTTTTTTTTATTATTTCGAAAACATGCAGGTTTCCTCACGATGTGTTCCTACTTCGGTTCGTTGTGATTTAAGAGCAAAATATGTTTGGCTCAGTCGTTGTCACAATTGTATGTTGAGAAGTAGCACTTCTACAGTAAACATTTAAGAAACTTATCGATTGAACGATAAACTCCTAGGTTAATTGAAAGATGTTTGAAAGTTGTACGTCCGCATATATTTTATAATTAATGAAAATTTATGTGAAAGTTTCACTCTAATTCCGTCAGAGGCTATGGAACACAAAGTGGTCCAGGGCCTAATTATTATCAGTTTTCCGTTATGTACAAAACTAGAAGGCGGTCATTATCCCACCCTTAAAGGATGGATTAATGACATCATAAAAACCAAGTGACCCTTTTCCTTTTATATAGATCACATATAACTTCCTTTTCAAAGATAATGTAGAACCTATTTATTTGTTGTTTAAATTGTTAAACAACATATTACTTCTATATAATACCCAATATAAAGAACAAATTGCGGTGATGCGGTATTTTGTCTGCTAAGTTGTTGTTGGATAAGAGGATAAGAGGTAGTAGCACCGGACTACGATTGTAGCCATCGCGAGATAATGCATAAATAGGGGACGTTAAAATCCCGATATAATATATGTATGGACGCGAATCAAATATTTTTGACACAACGTAAAAAAGGCGTTAGGGTTAATTACATGCAAATAAGTACGAGAGATCTGTATGATTATGTTTCAAATGTCTAAAGCTTACGGTCCACGTCTTTTTGGATAGATATTATCATTCAGAATAGCTTCACTTAGATGCACCGAAAATATGCGCATGAAGCGAAATATACTCCACCACGTAAGGATTCGTTACGTTCCTGTAGCCTTCTGAGCCGTTTTTTAAAACAATATGGCGGTTTTTATATTAGGGCATTTTTATGTGGCATTTTATTTTGGGGGACAATATCCTCCGGTATTTGGGAGGCTGATTTAATACATCGGCTCTTGTGAAAATGGTCTGTAAATTCTAAGAAAACAATTTAAAGATACGAAACTAAAAACAAAAATCAATTGTTTAATTGTAGTCGCATTATGTTAGCAGTAGCTGCTCAGATCGTCCTCAAATACTGCAAATATATTTCCTCTAAGACCACCTGAGATCCGTGAAAACAAATTCCTGCATAAAATCTTCATAACAATGCTTGAGGCTACTATAACCGGGGCTGATTATACGCAAACTTATGTTAATCGTTTGCCTCCGGGCTGTAAAGTTTACGCTTTACGTCCGAGTAAGAATGAATAAATTATAAACAGGGAGACCAACAATAAACAATTTACAAGCACATATTGAAGATGGAATCCAGTTATGACTGCTTGTTACTGGTTGTATATTTGTTTTCTGTTAATTCGTAGTAGAACTTAGCAACGATAAACCTTCTAGTTGACAATGGTCATTGGGACTTACTTCCCAAACCCCCCCACACAAATCATAGCTTATTAATTATTTTATAATTATTAGTTACGAATCGTTTTATAATTAATATTAAACCGAAAAATGAGCCGTTATAACTCATTGTCTGAACGTTCGCTTTCAATTCAATATACTCGATAAAATCTGTATTCGATCCCCTGTGCTGACAGCAATGAAACAATGTTAAGTGCTGACTTAACAGGTATCCAGCGGTGAAGGAAATCATCGTGATATTTTCCTTCAACGCTGGGCACTAGATAAGAGAGATAGGACCTGCATATTTTTGAAATAATACCAAAAAAAATATTTTGAATATATGCGAAGTCCGCCAATCCGCAGTGGGGCTGCGTGGTGGACTATGCCCTAATACCTTCTGTACCGAGGAGGCCTTGCCTCAGCAGTAGGACATATATATGCTGTTCTTCTTCACTCACTCTACGAAACTGAAAAAATTGAGTTAAACACCTACGATCCGAAAAAGTTTCACTTGCATTGTGGTTTCATAAAATGAATGTTTCATTTATCTATGGATAAAACCGTTCTTGACCTCACAAGAGCAAGGGCCGGCTGTGGGAGTAAAGCCGACTAAAATTCCCACGATACTCCACGCTGATCGGCTTAGCAGCTCTTTTCAGGGTATGTTAACAGGAAAGGGAGATCCAATGCTCGGGAATTACGTCCGATATCAACATGTCATTTCGTATCAATATAAACAACATAAGAAACAGAGACGCGTCCAGTTTAGATAGACTTTATAAAAGTAAAGTATTAGCCTATACGTGTCCCACTGCTGGCCAAAGGTCTCCTCTGTACAGAGGGTATCAGGGCATAGTCCACCACGCAACCCCACTGCGGATTGGCGAACGTCACATATTTTCGAAATATTATTTTTTATATTATTTCGAAAATATGCAGGTTCCTCACGATGTTTTCCTTCGCCGCTGAGCACGAATTATCAATTGGACACTTAAATTAACAATTTCTTTGGTGCCGGCACCGGGGATCGAACTCAGGTTGCACGAGTATAATAATTCAATATAAGGCGAGCGCCCGCACACAGAGCTATCACTTCTCCATCGACTTTATTTTAGAGAAAATCAACTTTATTTTCTCTCGAAAATTTCAATAAAATGTTGTTAATACTTATGCATTGAGCAATTAAAGGACACCAAAAAAGAGCTTATGATCTTTCTGTACAAAGACTGCGTCCATCTCTATGTACGTTTCTATGTATCTCACATACCCCCAAAATCAAGACCCAAAATCACACTATTTCAACCCTGTGGTGGAAAAACTCCGCTAATTATCAACCGGACCCTACCGCGATCATTCGAAACGAAGGCTCATTGAAATTATTGAATACTCAATGGGGTCTCGCCAGACCAAACTACCACCACTCAGTGATAACGTACAAATACACATAAATACATACAAGTCCTAATAAGTAAGTCATTAATGAGAAACAAAATCGACTCGATCATCGAATCGAGTGACTTTCAGGAGTCCCATAAATATCTCCTGAGCCCAAGATCCACCAATGAAATAAATATGGGACCAGCTTTCAAATAAAAAAATAATCATCAAAATCGGTTCCCTCACTCGAAAGTTCTGAGGTGACAAACATAAAAAAATACAGTCGTATCGAGAACCTCCTCCTCCTTTTTTGAAGTCGGTAAAAAACGACGGTTGATTTCGTCGTTTTTTACCGACATGGAACACAATTTACACCCGCGTCCTCGGCAGCCCGTAACCGATAATTACTCATTTTATTAATGCACCCTCCACATGTGTGTCCCTGCTTAAATAGGATGTATCAAGTTCGTGTAAACTTTGCATTTGCTCGATGAAGCTGTATACAGTCTACGAACCAAAAGCGTTATACATCGTCCGTCTCTGAATATAAAACAAAACTTCTAAATATAAAACAAAATACTGAATTTTACGTTTTATGAGATGCTGTAGTTAGACTTAGTCAAGCAAAGAACGTTAATTAGCCAAGATTAACAATAAACGAGACAAAAATTATAGAAAACTTTCAATAAACAACAATTATTTCCTTCCCGCTCAAGATAATTAGTGCACTATAAATTATTTTTCACGATTATTTTAATTGTCATGTTAAAATCATCACATTTTTAACATTTTATTTCCTCTCCTTTCCGTCATTCAAAGGGTTTACTTGATAATAAAGTGTCGAATGTATTTTTAAAATAGAAAGGAGATACTAGAAAATCACAGAAACGCCTGTTGAAACCTTTGTCACTGTCTGACAGGGAGATTAATAGAGTCAATAACAGCGATCCCTCGGTTTCTGCGCGTGAAATTATTCGCAATCAATTCACGGGCTAAGTTGATTTTGATCTGTCAATAAAATTACGCAGTGTGTCAAAATCGCCACGTTTATTCATTACAATAACACGTCTATGATATATAAATTATAAAGTCACCGTAGCGACGAATTCATAAACTAATCATTTTATGCAAAATTTCATTCAGAAAAAAAAAACATTTTTTGACCTTTTAAAACTTGAACAACACAAAGTCGGATCGTTTTCATTTATAGTTTTATTTTTAGTTCTATTCTTTGCACGTAATATTGAACTTAAAAAACCTAAAATTTGTTTTTAACCTTTTGATTCTCATTTGTAATGTTATTTTTACGCGAAACACACAGAACTATCACAAATTAAAAATTTGACGCATCATTCACCTTTCGGCATTTCAAAGCTAAAATTCATTATTATGTAATTTTATTTTTATATAATTACTAGCTAGCCCGCTCAACTTCTACCGGGTACATACGTTTCGACCGTTCGAATCATAAATTCTTTTACATGTTTTATTGTGAAATAATTGACACATGTTTGTTTTGACAGTAACCAAAAACATGGATTCTTGTTTTGCTAACTAAGCTAACTAAGCTACATTTTCTTCTTTAGATCGAAGCCCTAAGTATTCATTGAACAACCTTTTAACCGTGGCTCTGCTTAACCCCATCTGAACGGCCAACACTTTACGTTCATTCATAGGATTTGTTTGAACTCAGACCTTCACAGTTTTCTATCTTCTAACACTTAAATTTTCATTACATAGTATGATGGAGCGATAGACGATTTTTTTTTTGGTTATATTAAATTTTTTCAGTAGTTCGGCTTAGCCGCACCGATGCAAGGCAATTACCATAACTCGTTATTCTTTAAGCGTACGCCTTATTTTAGAATAAATTAATTTCGAAATAGTCCACATTTTATGTTTCATAAAACATTCAATATTCGAATTCGATAAATGTTTTTGCGGCCAGCATTCAACATTCAAAAGTTTTCGTTATGTAACAGAACGCATGTCCCAACTATGTATTAAAGGGTTCTACTCATAACTAAGACATGAACGGATTGCTGAGGCGCATTTCCATAAATGTATTACGTAAACTACATATGTGTGCCTAACGGAATACTGGGTCAAACATAATATTCAATGTGCAATGAAACATCTGTCGTACATTAGTGCATACGCGATGACTGGTAACCCAAGAAGCAAAATGATATAAGTTACCTCGTATTTTGGTATATCTACATATTTGGTAATGTAGTACGGAAGAGATTACTGGCGGTCTGAGCTTTACTGATTAGCCTTCTTATTACATTAAATCCTAAAATTTTCAACTTTGGCTGAAAGTATTTCTTGCTGTAATTTAGCATTGCGAAATTATTCGCCGACGAATGTTCAAGTAACTTCTGAAATCAACGAACAACTGCTGGTGTAATATTAAAATGAAATATCGTGTTAGAAATCGGAAGTGAAATTATATTTTGAATAAATTTTAATATAACCTTATTATAGGCAGTGATCTTAAGGAATTTGAGTTGCGTATCTGTAATCTCACAGCTACCTCACTTAACGAATACCTACTTACTTCTATGAATTAACCGACCCAATCTATCAACAGAAGCTGTTCTGTTCCTTTTTGACAGTATTCTACGTGATTTTCATTTGTTAATTTTTTCATTTTTTTTTTTTAAAAAAATGAAAAAATTTTGTCGCAATGTTGTCTTCGCTTAATTGGTTTTGTTACGTCCCATTAAGTCTAATAGTATCGCATACTTACCTTTTGTATGATAATTTAAATTTTATTTTAAAAGATTAATTCACAAGTAAATAAATGCAATAAAAACGAGTGATGAACAATATTTTCTGTGTGCTTAAATTTATAATTAGAAGTGCATTAGAAATAACTCAAAATATCACTTGTAAATTAACGAAATTAAATTGCTTAGAACATCAAACAAATAAAACTTATCAAATCACGAGGTGAACATTATGTCCCCATAGCGCTGGGAAATAGTTGAGCCATAAACAAAAACATTATTCTCTATAGATCCATTTCCTATATATAATCATAACAAAGGAGCGGCTTACATTAATTGAGAACAAGCGGATAGGTGGGTAACACTCAAAATATTCCATTTTAAGCGAACTAGTTAAACGTACTTAAAATGTTCTACATCACACACGTTTCCCGATATTAACGGACATTCAATAACGAATAGAAGAATAAAAACAAACCCTGAAAAGGACACTCCATGGTATCTTCAATCGATGACATCCGACGGAACAGAGTTAGGAAAAAAAACAGTTTACAGTCACAAATAGTTATATTCATATGTAATGACAAACACTTGAAGGTTGAGGAAATTATTGCGACAAACGCTTATAGGTAAAATTTGATTTCAATGTATTTTACATGCACTTTAAAAAAAATTGTGTGTATATGTCCATAGGCGGGAGAAACCATTTAATATCAAGTGAAACGACTGCGCGCTTGCTAATCTATCACAAAAAACAAGTTTTTTTTTTTTAATGTTAAAAGTCGCCGAACGCGCAGACGGTTCACCTTTCACCACGCAAGTGAATACCGCCGCCCAAGGACATCTGCTACACCCGAGGGTTACAGATGCGTTGACAACCTTTTGAAAATTGGGCTCCGGCTACCTCACTTACCAGACGAAATGCGAAAGTATTTGTTATACTTCCACCTTACGCCGGTCTTCTGTGAGGTCGTGGTAATTACCCGGACGAGCCTGCCCATTCGTGCAACGGCCGAGGCTGCTCCGTGGCCCTACTACCGCAAAAACAAGTGCGAGTTGGACTCGCGCACGAAGGGATCCGTACCATAATCTATAAAAGCAGCAAAGAATCATGCCTGCTGTATGGGGAACCCCACTTAAATATTTTTTTATTCTATCTTTTACTATTTTTTGTTATAGCGGCAATAGAAATAAGTCATGTGTGAAAATTTCAACTGTCTAACTATCACGGTTTATGGGATACAGCCTGACAGACACACAGACAGGGACAGCAGAGTCTTAGCAATATGGTCCCGTTTTACCGTTTGGGTACGGAACCCTAAAACAGCTAAACCATGGGAAGAACACAGAAGCAAATTAACAATTTCTGCGAAGAACTGTCACACATCCTATCACAAAAATGCCTATCACAAAAATGGCTAAAGAAGGCATAATACTTTCCTTTCTGTATGTAACGACCTATTAATAATAATAAATATTATTATTAATTAGTCGTAATAAATATCAATTAAGATGAAAATAAAACGTTTAAGAACGTTTAATCACAATAAAAGTTAATAACATATACTTAAATTAAAGAAATATAAGTGTTAGTATGAGAAAATGATATTACCAAAAATTGATTAAAAATAGTTAAAAATCACTTAAAATACTCAAAAAAGGATATTTATTAAAAATATAGCAAGATACGATCACTATTATGTCCATTAAATACAATTCCATACTTAGTGATTTCTAAGGGAAGTATTATGTACCGTGCGGGGACACATTTGTATGACCGCACATATGGAAGTACAGAGGTCGATCGCGACTCTTAGTACTATAGTATTATACATTTTATGAACGTCCCATACCAATATCATATGGAAGTAAGGTCTAATGGATAAAAGTAATAATATGTGAAGGCTCGGAGGAAAAATAATGAATATATAAATATAATGAAGAGCGATGAATGACTTGGGACTTTGATAAGACATATTACTATGGAGTTGCGTGGTACTTCTGTACGACGATATGGTCTACGGTAAACGTGGAACCATGAATGGATATGTCTTCAGTGGTGGACATATCATCGATAGCTGGTGGTAGTTGGCGTCTTAGTGACCATCACTATGATACGTTGGCTGTCATTCGGCATAGTAAGAGTTTGGTGGTAGTTGGCATCTTAGTGTGTTGCACTATGATACGTCGACTGATCATCTGACTTTGGGGAGTCTGGTGGTGGCTTGCGTCTTAGTGTATTCCACTATGATACGTTGGCTATTACTTGGCTTGGGTGGGGGTCCGTTGGTGGTTGGCGCCTTAGTGTTTACGCTATGATACGTCGACTATCATTCGGATCGTGAAAGAGTATGTTTGGACACTTCGTGTGTTTCGAGTATATTCTAAACTTTGGAGCTGAAGTTGATTGGAGTTGTATTGGTGTGGTGTGAGGGTGTGCCACCTACGCGATAGTCACATTGATGCGTTGCGGCTATATGCAGTAATGCGTCTTGTGGTATTTGCGGGGTGATCTGCGCCTAATGTCATTGCATCGTATGATTCTGGTTGACGGAGGTTCGAGGTGATGATGTCTGCTGTGTATGCGGATAGGCTGTATGTTGGCGTGTTGATCTGCGATAGTTGTATTGATGCATGTTGCATTTAGTGACATTGCGTCTTACGACATTTGCTTGGGAGACGACGCTATTCATAATGGCCGAGTCTGCGTCTCGGTTTGATGCACATCTCAGTAGATTTGTCCAAGTCGGGTTCCTGATAACGGAACTGCAGACTGTCTGACCTCTTTATACGTTTTATCATTATTAACGAATCTCAGTAAAGTTCCCACCGTTCGAACGAATAATGGCAACTTGCTGGTGGGTGAGACAAACTTGATCGAAAATACATTATACTCAACGTCAGAGACACTGACAAATAATTATATGTTGCCAATTATAAACCCTTCTGATGGCTAAACATAAAAATCACAACTATGGCTATATCTGACTATTTCAATGGTTGGTGGAGCATATGCGTTTACCTCATGTGGATGGTAGCTGGCGGGAGAAAACCTCTCAAGGCTGCGGCGATGCCGTGCAACGTTTTTAACCATACCCTTGGGGTGAGCAGTGACTCATAACGCGCTCTGCGACGAAATGTCGTGCTAACCTTTTTAATGGTGGTGATGCCAAAATACTAACAATCACGTCTGCAGTCGCGGCGATCTGGCAAAAGTGGTGGCGCTTACGGAGGGCTTATTATATCATAGGGCCAGAGTGCCTGATTTTTAACACATGCCCAAAACCGTACATTCACGAAGACTGGATTTGTCGTCGGCTTGTATGACGTTTACACGCATTGACATGCGCGACTTTGGTCAAAGTTTGTGCTTACGCACTGCCAAGGGGCCAAGCCCTCTTTATGCTGATAAAACAGCTTTGCAATGGTGAGTGTTTTCATGGAGCCGTGTGCCTTCCCTACATTTTTTTAAAATGTGGGGGAGCTGTTGACTTGTATCGGGTATGTAAAATTGATGTGAGCCCTTTTCAAGAGAGAAGGGATATTATTTTAAAATTATATTGTGAGCCCTTTACAAGCGTGAGAGGGAGTATACTATATACTCTGAGCCCGTCTCAAGTGAGTCGGGGTTAGTTAATAAGAAAGCAATCTGACATTATCTCTGGCTTATACCACGACTAGTGAATATTTATCTATCCAAGATACACCTAAAAGAATCAAGTTACTAAATAAACACAACGTAAATAAGGTCCTACCGAACATGACGATCACAATAATATTTATACGGCTAATTATTACCTTTAGAAAGATCCTATAGAAAGATCAATAATTTATCCTGGTCACGTAATGATGTTATATGATTTATTCATATAATGGGGGAAAAAATATATAAGTTTAATTATATCTACGCAATAAAGGGGGGGTGCGAGTTACATGTACATGATACGTTTCGTACAACCACGGTCGGGTTAAATTTATAGCGTCGTCTTCAGTCTAATTTCGCCAAGGGACAAGAACAGATAAAAAACCGTTTTTCGTCTGCGGGTGATAAATTAAACAGTCTACATTAAATGTATTAAAACGCCTGTTCCTAAACATGCGATAAAAATCAGTGAGATTATGTTTAAGGGCTCGTTAGATCTACAAAATAACTAACGTTTAACACTGCCTATGAAGTACTTACTCATTTGTCTTTTTGCCTATTGATTTACAACTAAATTTTTACGAACGAAAAACAAAACCGACTTCAAATATCTCGCTGTGTATTCATTTCATAATTGATTTTCAGGAGTTCTCTAAATATCTCCAGAGCCCAAGATCCTATACCAATGAAATTAATATAGGATCACATGGGAAGCACCGCCTTTGAAATAAATAAAAAATCATCAAAACCGGTTCACCCGGCTGAAAGCTAGGTAACAAACATAAAAATAAAAAAATACAGTCGAATTGAGAACCTTCTCCTATTTTAAAGTCTGTTGAAAAAGGCAATAAATGATCATTTTTAATCTGCATTGTCATTAGAAATCATATTCTGATTTATTATGGGTCACCTGGGAAAGAATTGCTTGAATTGCGAGTTAGAAACTTGTTCCTTCATATTTGTGCGGGGTCATTGATCTGTGGATGGTTCGTACGGTGACGATCAAAAAATTATACTTCTTTGAATGTCACAAGAAAATAAAAGAGGCCGATCTATCCCATCAATAAAGCGCTAGTTTTTGTTTCATGTACTTAAAAATCTTCACCTAGGCAGTTCGTTACTTTATAGTTACGAGAAATTCTTCAATGCGAATCAAGCTTTTAATAAAAGCTGTTATATGATAAGGTATTATATAAGTTATTCTTATTATATACGTTATATATACGTAAGTTATTCAATATATTACGAGAACTAAATACCTTTCGACTCTTATACTGTATGAATCGCCCGGTATATAAAGAAATATGAATATATTTTCTATAGTATCTCAAGAACAGATTGACTAATTGCAAATCATATATTTGAATTAATTAAAACCAATGTCATAAAACAAATGATAGAAAAACGAAAAGTGTTCATATACTTGTTTTCATATGCTTAATTTGTTAATATTAATAATGGTTTCTTGATTTACGCTTCCAAAATTTATTTAACTTCTACTGTTCACGCGATTGGATTTTTTTACAGAACATACAAGGTGGCTTTTCGTTTATTGAAATAAAAAAAATATTTTTTTTTCAAAAAAATTGCCATTCTATTCCCTAAAAAACAGAACTTATTGACAATGCGGTAGTCATTCATAAACGCATCGTATATATTTGAAACGAACTTGTGTGCGTGTTAGTTATGAATGATCGCGCGTAAAATTAATGAGTTGCCCATAAATCACGCAGTATTTAAGATAAGTTAAAATGAATGTAATTAATTAATTACGAGTGATTTTAAATATTTATCATTTTTATATAGCATTTTTATGTCTAGAATTTAATTAAGAAAATGGGTACACTTAGAAAAGTCTCCCTGTATAGGATAAAAATAAGATTAAATTGGATTACCGCTCGTGTAAAATATTTCAATTAAAAAATGTGTCAGGATGATAATATAAATTAATGTGATTGTGACGGATTATGAAAGACATATTTATAAAGTCCTTAAAAACTAGAATATTTCTTACGTTTGGATCTTGACGCCTAATAATACTTTTTTGGGCCGACGTCAAAGCTCTTTGTCATATTTGTACACAAACCATCTTTTGGTGGGTAGGTGTGAAATAAATATCAGCTGATTCATAAGCTCTCGAATATAAAACGTTTTAATTGTTACTAGTGTTAGAGTTATCATCTTATGTTAAGTGCATTTAGCCTCCCACGGAGATGCAAAATAGAGGAGTTCAGAAGATTTGCAATGATTTATGTTGTATGAAAACCATTTGATTCGATCCTCTAATGAAAGTATGAAAATAAAGATAATCAATGGAAAAGATCATGTTGATATATACATATGCGTGTTCTAATTATCACAATACGTGACGGCGGGTAATCAACTTGCTTGGCAAAAAACATTTTTGTTTAGAACAAGTATTTTAATTAAAAGAACATGATGAACGTGTTTCTAAAAAAGTTGATTAAGTTCCAAGAAGTCGGTAAATGTGACATAAAATACGAACGTTCCATAAAGCGAAAAATAGAAAAAAGGTAAGAATAATTTGTTCATGACCAGAACTTTACTTTTTAAATAATAAAATGTTAACAGTCTGCCTACATTGTTAGATGGGACGCACGTGTTATAATTTAATGAAAGAAGTTTCGTTACTCTATCGAGAAATGTTGGAATCACTTTCCATCTTCGATCAGAAATTAAATTTATCCTCTTTTATAATTCAACTAGCGACCCAATGCTGAATGTTTGTTTTCGACATAACATTAGAAACTCTATAATTATCAGTATTTCTCTACTATATTATGCATTAATTGTACATATGAACCTTCCTCTTGAATCACTCTATCTATTAAAGAAAACCTGATCAAAATCCGTTGCGTAGTTTTAAAGATCTAAGCATATATAGGGACAGACAGAGAGCGGGACGACTCTGTTTTACACTATGTAGTGATGACTAAAAAAAATTCCCACAGGAGTTCGGCTAGTCTGTAGATAACCTAAATCTGCTTTAAAGAAAACTCATTTAAAAGCCAACGAATAAGTGCCTAACTTTATAGGTGATTAGTTTTCAAAACCAAACTAAAATTGATATCACCCTGCGCCCGACCAGCATTATCAAAGTTTTCTAAGCCTGCTAAAAAGTTTGAACTTCACTAACGTCCACGATGTGATTAAAATTTTGTACCAACTATATAGAAAATTTAACGTAACTGGACATTATATCAATCTTTCGTTTGGATTGTTATTAATTTTAATGAGCCAACTTTAAGCTATGATCCTAAGAACTTGGTAAAATATTTATATTTAATTTTTGTTTCCATACAAGTTATTGTTCACATATTTAATTAAAAATTCACCATTGGAGATTTTGTTTCCCTTTCGTTTCTAAGTTTAAAGTAAATACAGTTTTTGAAAATTCTCGTGAAAATTTATAAGATGTGTTTCAGATAAATAAACATGATCTGTTCAGATACACATAAATGCATTATGTGGATGTTTTACTTTTACAATGCAGAGCCTTTAAACGGGTAATAATTAAAGAAATATTGTAATTTTCATGAGTTACCAGAATTGGGTTATACGGTAGAAAACATCTCCCTCTGTGGCAGTATGCTTTATATTATTTGAATATACTTTATCGAACATTGTTTTAATGAACGTTAAATGCCGTCATAGCTCAGCGCTCGTTTTTAATTTATTATACTTGAGCCACCTAAGTTCAAATCCCGGTGCCAGCACCAATGAAATTGTTAATTTTAAGTGCTTACTTATTACGTGCTCAGCGGTGAAGAAAAACATCGTGAGGAAACGTGTATGTTTTGGAAATTACAACAAAAAATATGTATATTTCAAAGATAGGCCAAGTCTGCCAATCCGCAGTGGGGTCGCTTGGTGGACGATGCCCTAGCACACTCTGTACAGAAGAGGCCTTTGCCCAGCAGTGGGACATATTAAAGCTATTACTAACTTGAAATATGCAACTTCTCACCATTTATACTGCTTTTCTTCGATTCCATTCGTATAAACGGACAATGAGATTTTTTTTTTCTTGGCAAGTTCAGTCATGATACTTTTAAGGTTTACTAGAGTTTAGATACCTCTAATACAAACATGTGGTATACGCTGTTATAGGGCATAACAGCGTATACCACACATTTTTCCAAGTCTGAAATTGTATAATTGAAATCTCCTTTCGCACACTACAAAAATTGGATGTTATATAATTTAGAGGCTCTTTAATGGTTTTGCAATTGTAAACCTTAAATCAGTTGTTAGCATCATACGAAATCATACGAATAACGTTCATATAAGTAAAATATTTAAACGAGAATTTATCAAACCCATTAATAACGCTTATTATTTAGAGTAACAAAAGCGACCATCGAAGCAATAGCGTTAAAAAAATAAGATGAATTTCTGCGACATTCTCGCAAAACTATAATACATCCCTTCACTCTTTAATCTATCCGTGAATGGTTTACCGTACATGTTACGCTGTTTCGTATGTGCTTCATCCTTCAAGGGAATCGCTCAACTACAACAAAAAGTAATTTAAAAATAACATGCTATACTAATTTAAATTTTCTATAGTGCTAATCTCTGCACTTAAGAATCTACAAAAATTTTAATGCTATGCTAATACAAATAAAAAAAAGTAAAAAATTGTTAATCTTTTAGACCTAAAATAATTAAAAAATGAAGGTAGCAAAGGTTAATTCAAGGATGCAAAGATGTCAGGAACTGCTGTGTTTTAATGCCCTACTTATCATACCAGCTTAAGCTCTGGAGATCTGCTCAGCATTTTGTTTAGTCCCAATTTGAGTTTGCACCATAGTTATTGTTGCGCATAACAATTATCCCATCACAACCATTATTATAACTTACCCAAGTTAATATGTCCGGATCAAATTGATGATCATAAATTACAAGCGGTTATGGGTAAACCTCGCTGCTTATGAAAGACGAATATTTGCCGCCTTAGGGGCCATGAGTTGACAATTTATGAAATAAAGCTCAATAAGTAAGAATAGTAATAAATCGCTGACTAAAGTTACATGAACATACTAAAAATGCGGGCCCATATATAGTGAAGTCTTTTTGCTGTTTTTATAATGGTTGATTAAAAATTTTAAAGTTAAACTGGCAGCCTTGACAGGATATACCACGGCCTACCAAAAGACGAGCGTGAAGTTGAAGTTATTCTATAATTCTTTTTGGTTTCATCTAGTTAGCGATTTTACTTTGACTAATTAAATGTAACTGATTTCATTCCGTAGACTATTAAAACTTGATCGAATGCAGAACTCGTAGGTTAACTAGATCCTCAACTCATCTTAACTCAATCCCCGATGTCTACGCCCGAAGTCATTAGTTGCTTAACTTATTTTTTTTAATTCCTCCTTTTGTATTTATTCTAATAAAATTTGAAAAAGGTAAAATAAAATATATCTTAGTATCCACGTATCCTGGTAATAGGAAATTAGTAATTCTCAATTTATGATATTCATTTATCATTAGTTTATTACTTCTAACCATTTGAATTATCGGTAACCAACTTCACTTCTAATATGCGTTTGTAACTTTTTTCATACCGAGTAGAACCACATGTGATACTCGTAACGATTGAATATCACACGACTGGTGTTACGATGTATTTTTATTCGGGAAACTCGTTCACCGCATTAGAAACTGAGAGCATTCAGATAGAGAATGCTCGCTAACCATTCTCTGCGAACTGGTAAATAGAATAAAAGAATTTGTGAGCAAAAATCGAAATAAATAACTGTATAACGTTGAATTTCTATTGATATCAACTCTGAAGTAGTCTTCAAATGTATTTTGCGGTCGATCTTGTTTAAACAAATATGTAAATTTTAAACACTACGAGTTTAAGAAGTTCATTAGCACACATTTCAACTAGCCAATGATTTTTATGACGTATGAAATCGTAAATTGGATAGTTTACGATAAACGAATAATATTAATATTCCACAGCCTAAAAAAATATTTCAAGTGATTAGTCAGTCTTGTATTCGTTTGTTATAATCGCGTAACTGCATTTTATGAAAAAAAATACAAACTGGCGCAGCGTTTAATATTTGGTATATTCACATCAACCAATACAATATTATAATAATATAGATGGAATTTAAAACTTGCCACAGGCGACTTCTTCTTACTACAAGTGCAAGGATACGTCATGTATTGTGAAACTTATAAATTCCCTTCTAGAGTTTCCTTATACATTATTCAACGCTTTTTACTTAACAGTTTACCAAGAAATTCAAAGTAGACATACGGTAATGTAAAATATATACGACACGTTAGAAAATACTAAGTAATGTAAAAGTAGTAGTGTATTTATTTTACTGACTTAAATTATTCATACTTAAAATTAAAAATGAGCTGTCCACTCTAGAGAGTTAGAATGTGGGAGGGCTTATGATGTACTGTGTCTCTTTCTTGACGAACTGCATGCCAAAATAGTTATAATAGATGATATAAATAATATCATCTATTATTTCCATTTTTTTAAGGAGGATGGTAAGTGGTAAGTGATCACCGCTGCCCATGAACACCTGCAACACCCGAGGGCTCACAAATGCTTTGCCGGCCTTTTAGGAAAGAGTATGCTCATTTCTTGAAGGTTCCCAGGTCGTAACGGTTCAGAAAGGCAGCCTGCGTCAGCTGGTTCCACAAAGTGGTTGTGTGAGGACGGAAAACGCCTTGAAAATAATTGTAATTAAAATATATATTTATAAATACATATACATGTATAACATGAATAAATCTTTCACGGCGACGGCTTACTTACTGGATTATTCAAAAACATCATTCTTTTTGTCCAGTAAACAAGTAAAACCACCCGGAAACAACCGTAGGTTCCGAGCTAGTTTAACAATGACGAGAGCAATTGGTAAACAGCGGATGTAATTGAATAGTAAATGAAACTGCTAACGCAACTCAAAGGCTTGCTCTCGTAGTGCACTCATCACGAGTAAAAGAAGAAACGGCATTTGTAACAAGAAGTGGACATTACAATTTTACTATTCATTTGTTTTTGGATTTCATTTGTGTTATACGAACCACCAAACTGACAAAATTTGTTGCTAATCTGATAAAATTAATAAAAGAAAGCATATTTATTTATTTATTTATTGTTAGGTACACCAACAGCATAAAATATAATATTATTTATATGTTCTTTGCTACAGGGCCAATTTTTACATATATATGCCCATTACAGGTATACACAACATTGATAAAAAGAGTAAAAGCATAAAAGATGTTTTGTTTTCACCTTAGTGTTAGAAGCCCTTAGATTTGCAATTGCTTTAACATCATTAAAGACGGCTTTCCACTGCTTTAAAAATCGAAAAGACCTTAAAAATCGCAAAAAAAAAATGCGATAGAAATGAGGACGTATAGGAGGCGCATGCTCGGAGTTTTGTAACGAGTTGCCCATAAAAGTAAATTTCTTATCGTCGTACCGTTCGTTACGAAGAACTTGACCCACGTGTTCTACTACTCGTCACGATGGGCAAAGTCACTGGTGAAAGAAAAGCTGTACCACCATAGTTCGTCCTTGCCTACGAGCACGGCGATACCACCACAACGCCTACACTAACACCGGCGTTTCAGTTTTGTTCTGACCGCCCCCACCGACCGATTAACCAAGCACAGTCAATGGTCATCGGGGCCACGATCCGCGCCGAACCTCGACAGCTTGCAGGCGACACTCCTCCCTTAGCTAACGGACACATGAGGACATGCGCGGCCTTACCCATGTGGAGGGCCTCAAGCCCGTAGGTTCTGGCTAGCCCACGAGTTCTGCGGTCGATGAAGCTTTAATAGTCTACGGACTAAAAACGCTAACTTCAGGTACAACATAACATAACAAAGTTGGAGTAAGAAATTCGTGGTTGTGTAACATCCGAGAATCGACCAGGATAGCTATCTAGCTAAAAGGCTTTAACAAGCGGATAGTTAAGAGTTTTACTTACTAAAACCACTGTTACATGGGCGTAGCGGAATACATAATATGTTTCACATACTTGTGTACATGTAACAACACTGAAATGACGCTAAAAATATGGACACCATAATTATATGTAAGATTAAAGGGAGCTAAAAGTATGGTTCGAACTTTTCCAACGATCTAACTTTTTAATTAGACTTTTTTATGTGAGAAGAGGGCAAGCGAGCTGGCGGATCACGAACGTTGAGATTATTAACACGCGTAGGGTTGTAGATGCGTTGCCACCTTTTAATAAAGGGGGCCCCGGCTACCTCACTCGCCATACGAAACGCCGAATATAACATTTCCAATTACCAACGGCCTTCTGTGACGTCATGGTACTTATCCGTACGAACCTCCCCAGCGAAAACTGTAGCGCGGCCTTACCACAGTTGCTTAATATTTAAAACCACGGTAAGTGATCTATAAAATCACGGTATTTTTTGGGTGGCTTAAACGATTGAGAATATTATGTAACATTTATTCAATGTTTTTGTTTTATTTCGTCGTACGATTATAGAGCCATGTATCAAAAAGTGCAAAACAATATGCAAAAGAACGTTTCAACAACTTTTTCTAAAATAGACGAGAATGAAAATTTAAAGCGTTAAAATGGCACCGATCCAATTACTTATGAGAATTTAAGCGAAAATGGCGGCATTATTGCCTTCTAGTTAATCTCTTAACGCCAGTAATTGGCTTTTTCTGGACCGCTTAAGCATCCAGTGCTACTTAACCATTGATTAAAATATTGCTATCTTAGAATAAAGTTAAAAATTCAATGATGTTATAAAATGACTAGCTGTGGTTTCCATTCGTCCGCGTGGAATTATACTATATATAGTAATAAAAAAAAATAGAATTTCTAAAATAAACGTATGCTTGAGTACTCCTTATTACATCAGCTATCTGCCAGTGAAAGTTCCATCAGCCGTTTAAAAGTTTAGACGGAATAAACAGACAGACAGACAAAAATTGTATTTTGGTATATGTAATGTGTAAACATCCATATGCATTTAGTAAAAAGCCGTTATTTGAGTATTACAAACAGACACTTTTACTTCACATATTTTCGAAATATTTTTTTAATGTTTCGATAATATGCAGGTTTCCTCACAATGTTTTCCTTCACCGCTGAGCTCGTGATAAGTTAGCACTTAAAATTAACAATTTCATTGGTTGCTCTAATAAATTGAATTGAAGTGATACGGAAATAAATTTACTAAATTCAATTATATTCCAAACCGCCACCTTAGATCATGAAATATTCCAGACAATTTCTTTACAAATTTTACCTTTTTTTTTCTTTATAGAATAGGTGTTACTTAAATACGAGTGGTCAAATACCCAAATCTGAAAATAATATCTGTTCCTATCAAAAATATTAATTCCGTGCAAAAATCAAAACCGAAAACTTGTGGTGACAATAATGTAGCAATTGCGCCAAATACGTCGTAATGAACAAGAAATTGCACAAGGCTAATAATTGTCTATAGAAACTTGAATAGTTGAGTCAATTGCTTGAAGCCATTTCATGTGTACGACTAGTGAGGCACGCTCCGCCCAATAAATTATATGAATGTATTAATTAACATAGAAATACGCTAAAACTAGCAACATATGAATTGCAAATGATTTTACTTATTCGAGCAATTTAGCAAGCTATTTTCGGCGTCTATTGTCTAGAGCTGTGGGTTGTTAATTCTTAACTGCAGTCACGAACTAGCTATGAGCTTGATTAGTTAAGTTAATTTTTGTTTTAAGTTCCATTAATTCTTAATAATGTCATAAAGGAACTGAATATAAGATAGAAAGTTGGAAAAAAATAATATATAATATGACAATTGTTGAAAAATCAATAATTCATAACGATTTTATAATTATTTTAAATCACTCCTTCGCTTAACATCAGGTGAACCGGCTGCTCGCTTGGCAACTTTTCACATAAAAAAAAGAAAAAATAATAATTTTGAAAAATGTGGAGTTACTGTTGTATGCCTCTGAGGTACTTGTACCGTTCTACCGGAGAACTTATAAACAACAAACAACCAATATTATATTGGACGTTTTACTAACTTTAATCCGGTATGGAACAATATGATTGAAACAAAGAAAATTACTGTCGAAAGTCGATTACAAAGACAAAGCGGAAAGTTATCCAAATAATAAATATTGCTTTTGGTACAATATCGGTCGAGATTATTTTCATTTCGTTGGATTCTGATATATTGCTCTAGGAATTTTATTAATGATATTTTTCTGTCACCATGCAAAAAAATATGAGCGAAAACAATGTTTCGTGAGACGTGATGATCCGGTTTTAAAAATAAGAAGACGTAACTAATCCTTACTTATAAAAGTCCATTTTTTTAACGTAAAACAAAAGTGACTTCAAATATCTCGCTCTGTATTCACTTTATAATTGATTTTCAGGTAATCCAATCCCAAGATCCCAAGATCTAATACCAATGAAATTAATATGGGACCACATGGGAAGCACCGGCTCAATAAAAAAAAATCTTCAAAATCGATTCACCCAAAAAGTTCTGAGGTAACAAACGTAAATAAATACAGTCGAATTGAGAAGATAATTAGTAGATAGTTGACTTACCGCTTAGGCTGGATGCGATAAAATAATAAAAAATACTGACCTATTCCTACGAACACTATTGGTTTGAACACACATTTTCCCGTCATCGGTATCATTTAGCTGTGGCAAGACCATGCAACAGTTGCGGTTATTGCACGAATGGACAGGCCCGTCCGAGTAAGTAGCCGGTAAGTTTAAATTACTAAAAATAACCGATGTTGCAAATATCCATGGGCGCCGGTAATCGCTTACCATCAAGGGAACCGCTTGCCAGTTTGCTTCCTTTTTTCATTAAAAAAATATGCCAAACTCACTATGTGACGTTTTGGCACAAGGAAATTTAAGCACTTGCTTTGACGTACCCTGTAAAATAGCTGCAATATCATTATGTTTTTAATTTGATTTTATGCATTATGTTTATTTGACTAAAAAAATTAAATACGGGAAAAATATCACCATTTTCAACTGACGCTTTTTCGCATGCAAAAATATAAAAAACCAACCGCAATTGAATCAGTTTCACATCACAGAGGAGTGACTTGAAACGTTAAAACGGTTTTAAAGAGATTATAAAAAATGATTCGTTGAAAAATATTATTCTATAAAAAAATTTAAGAGCCGATAGGTTTCGCATTCCGAGTGTTCCGAGCAAAATTATTTATATGTAAAGATAATTTTCAAATACACAGAGTTTATGAATACGAATAATTAAAAATAAGAAAATCCTTGTACTAGATGACCTAATTCAGTGATTCTCAACCTTTTTTTTGTTGCGGCACATATTAAACGATTTCAAAATTTGGCGGCACACAAAGAAAAAGATAAAAATTATTTACTTACTACAACACACTGCATAAATAGTTTATGATAAAAATTTTAAATATACGAAATAAACTAATATATATTACAATAATAACTAAACGTTTATTAAGGGATTAATTACAAGCTAATAATAAAAATATTTTTAATGCGAAATATGAGCTTGATGTTTTTTGATAATTTCATTTATATTTGGTCGTAAAAATGACAATGCTACTCTCATATCGTCTTCTACATTTAACAATCTTGATCTTTTTTTAGTTTTAATGTTGGCTAATGCCAAAAAATAGTTTTCTTTTTAAATGATATAATTTAATAATATTAACATTATTATATATTTGCAAAATTTGGCGACAACCTTTTGAAATTTGGCGGCACACAAAAGTGCCGCGGCACAGTGGTTGAGAATCACTGACCTAATTAAATTAAATTCATTGTCATCAACGAAATAACTATTTAATAAAATAAAACCTTAAAATGGATTTATTAATAATATTATTCCCTATACATAGCGACAGACAGACAGCGACGACTTTGTTTTATACTATTTAGTGATAAGTAAATCTTAGGGAATTTTGGTTAATAAATCTTGAGAAACCTGTTAACCGTCTTGTCGCCAAATTGATCAAACAAAAGGATTTTACCAATCAAATTGATCAAGAAAGGATCTTACATAAGAAAGTTCTCACGATGTTCCAAATCATACAATGTTGATATTTTGGAATAGGAAGACGCAGATGTTTCTCCGAGCAATAACAATAATCATATTCATCATACTACTGGCGCATGGCATATAAACAGGAATACAATAGCTTCACAAGAGACGCTTAAAATAAGACTCGGAATAATTTACTACATTTTATATTACGTTTTTTTTAAACAATGTAGCACAAAATATAACTTGAATACTATACTGTTAAAGACCGAAGTAGCCTTTCAAACAATGGTTGTGCACACTAGGAAGTTTATAAATAAAACTACACTGTGTACTGATCTGTTGCTGGTTATATTGATCGAAAACTTTTGGTGACTTTATTTCGTCCCAAGTGACAAACGATAGCGTGCTTTATATAGATCGCAGCGCCATCAAGTGTTGGGCGGAGAAATGAAAGCTTCATATACATTCCGCCCCCCAAGGACATTACTGAAGGAATGGCCTTCGATGATTATAAAATTAAATGTAAAACTAAGAGCTAAAATGTTTGTTCTTAATTCTAATACACTTGAACTTATTCTAAACTTATTCATATTTACAAAATCGATTTCATTTGTAAGCTTACACTTATGTAATCGTACAATCTAAAAATACAAGATGTAACTTCATTACTACCACAGAACATAGAATGAATAATTTTTTTTTTAATAAAATTATTGGTTACACATTTTTTTTAAAAAAATTATAAACTACATGTTTTGCTTATAAAAAAAAAAACAATATAAAATCATAAAATGTTAAGGACTACAAAGAGAAAAAAAAAACATTTTTAACTAAGCACAAGCGCATAAAATCAATTAAAACAATCCACAAGCTGTAAAAAACATGTTAAGATAATCAATACAAACATCTGTCGAAACAATTATTTATTGTTCTACTACGGGCAAAATGCATAATTTTGAAGTTGGTCTTTTAATAGTGGACGATTTGGTGCGCACTGTGACTACACGGGTAACGTTATCATCTCCAGGAAATTTTTCTACAACGCGACCTAACAACCAATGACTTGGAGGCAAATTGTCCTCCTTGATTAAAACAATGTCCCCAAGCTTAGGTTCTGGAATGTGCGATGCCCATTTGTACCTATTCATAAGGTTGGATAAATATTCTTGTGACCAACGTTTCCAGAACGTATGCTACGTCCTTTGAACGAATTGCCACCGTGTTAAGCAACTAAAATTTGAACTTTGGTAGTCGTCATCTGGTACATTTACTAAAGGTTCTCCAATAAGGAAATGACCAGGCGTTAAAGGTAACGGTTCACCAGGCTCAGAAAGGTTTATAACGCTCATTGGGCGCGAGTTCAAACAAGCTTCGACTTGATAGAGAAGCGTCGACATTTCCTCGTACGTAAGTGTAGCCTCGCCAATGACCCGTTTTAGGTGAAACTTAGTGGATTTTACACCTGCTTCCCACAATCCTCCAAAATTAGGGCTGTGTGGGGGAATAAAATGCCACTCAGTACCGTGTGATTCCAGATGTTCAGCAAGTGAAGACTGAATACACTTCAATTGTTCTAGCTCTCGGGCAGCACCAACGAAGGTAGTAGCATTGTCGCTCCATAATTTAGCGCAGTGTCCCCGTCTAGACACAAACCGTCTGAAAGCTGCTAAGAATGCCTGCGTGCTCATATCGGTAACTACTTCTAAGTGTATAGCTCGTGTGGACATACATACAAATAGACAGATGTATCCCTTGTACGAACGGTATCCACGACCTTTCGTTGTCCTAATATTTATAGGTCCAGCATAGTCAACTCCACTATGTAAGAATGGCCTAGCCGGAGTGCACCGTGCTACTGGTAAAGACCCCATCAGTTGATTTTTTTTGTTTGTGCTCTGTGTCTTGCACATATTACACATTTATGAACATGACGTTTGACCAGATTTCTCACTCCAATTACCCAGTAAGCTGTTCTTAAATAATTTGTCATCAACTGTGGACCTCCGTGGAGAGTCTTGAGATGTGCATCCGCTATAAGGAGATGAGTCAGGTGGTTAGAGTTGGGTAGAACAATAGGGTGCTTCGTAGCATCATCCAACTGTGCTTTCTCAATTCTACCTCTAACTCTTATTACGCCCTTAGTGTCTAAATATGGACTAAGTGATTTTAATTTACTTGTTTTTGATTGTAAACAGCCTGTATTCTTTAGTTGTAAATATTCTGTCAGAAACTCATCTCTTTGTGTCTTTTTGATACAACACTCCAACGCTTCTTGAAGTTCTTTCTTCAGTAAATATTTTTGAAAGTTTCCCTTTTTAATTAAAAATCGTCGACAGTACGCGATTACTCTTACTAACCTTTGTAAAGATGAAAAACGTTCAAATATTGAATTCTCTGAGGTCACAGTTGCGGTGTATCCTTGAACTGACTGTTCCAATTCTGTATTACAATCCTTTGGCCTGATGTATGCTATTGTTCTTTCTTTGAGAAATGACGGTCCTGTAAACCATAACGTATTGTTTATAAAAATACTTGGTAACATTCCTCTGGAAGCACAGTCTGCTGGGTTATCTTTAGTTGTAATATGAAACCACTGAGAAGTTTTCGTAGTGGTCAATATTTCAGAAGTTCGATTTCCCACAAATGTCTTCCACCTACTTGGGTGGCTGTTTAACCAAGCCAACACCACAGTAGAGTCAGTCCATGCTCTAATGTTGTCCGTAGGTATGTTCAATACCTCTGCGGTTTCTGATAAAAGCTTAGAAAGCAGTACTGCTCCACACAATTCTAGGCGCGGAATGCTGATTTGTTTAATAGGTGCTACTCTTGTTTTTGCAACCAACAATGAGACATTAATATTACCATTTTCATTAATTGTTCTAATATAAATTACGGCTGAGTAAGCGGTTTTAGAAGCGTCGCTAAACCCATGCAGCTCTGTATAATCGTTGGACTTGGTGCCCACCCAACGAGGTACTCGGACAGTGGTGAGTAGTGACAGCTCTTCTCGGTAAGTACTCCAGTCCTTTAATATAGCTTCAGTTAATTCATCGTCCCAACCAACACCTTTAAGCCATAATTTTTGGATGAATACCTTAGCTAATACCACACTAGGTGCTAACCAGCCTAATGGGTCGAATAGTCGAGCTATGTCTGATATAATTGTCCTTTTAGTTACAGGTGCTGATGTCGGTGGTGGGAGATTCACCGTGTACTGAAAGGTGTCTTCATTGCGGTTCCAAGTAAGTCCTAAAATTTTGATTGTACTATCTAGTTTGATCGCTATTTCTTCCTTTTCTTCCTTACCGTTGAACTTAATATTTGCTTCATTTGATTGTCCTGTTTGTCCTTCAATTTCATTCCTTTCCATTGTCCTTATCCTTTCCAATATTTCTCTACTATTGCTGTTCCACTTTTGTAGCTTAAATCCACCCTTCGCTAATAATGCTTTTATTTGCTTATACATTGCTACACCTAAATCTTGCTATCACACCCTGTCATTAAGTCGTCCATGTAGAAGCAACCTAATACCTTATCTTTAGCCAGCGGAAAATTGTGGCCTTCATCGTATGCGACTTGATGTAACGTCTTGACTGCTTGGTACGGTGCAGAAGCCGTTCCGAAAGTTACCGTTACGAGCTCATAGTCTTTGATTTCTTTATCAGGACTATCACGCCAAAGAATTCGTTGGAACATTACGTCTTCCTCTGCAATTTTTACTTGACGATACATTTTAATTATATCCGCCACTATTCCTATAGAGTGTAACCTCCATCTTAGTACAGTGTGTCTAAGATCAGCCTGCAATGTAGGTCCTATCATCAGGGTGTCATTTAACGATACTCCCATGTTGTTCTTTTCTGATGCGTTAAACACAACACGCACCTTTGTTGTAGTTTTGTCATTTCTTACAACAGCATGGTGTGGTAAGTACACAGCGACATTCTTTAACTCATCTTCTTCATTGACCTCTCTCATATGACCTAATTGTATGTACTCGTTTAAAACTTCAAAATATTTTTCTTTTAATTCCTCATTCCTTTGTAACCTTCTTTCTAAACCTTTAAATTTTGCTTCAGCTATAGTCCGAGAATTGCCAGCTTTACAAAGTGGATCTTCGTCCCGAAAAGGTAACCTAACTATGTACCTACCCGTACAATCCCGTTTAGTAGTTGCAGTATAGAAATCTTCACATTTTTTTTCTTCTGGTGTAAGTATATTCTTTGAACTAGTTTGCTCTTCAATTTCCCAAAACTTTCTTAGCATTTCGTCTTCTTTTACTACTGCATGCATTGCTATAACACAATCTGATCTTTCGCTATTTACAGAATTAACAGCACCTGACAGGATCCACCCTAAGGTAGTGTTCTGCGCGATTAGAGTACCATTAGGACTCTTCATTATTCCTTCCTGAATGATACTGCTGTAAACGTCGGCACCCAATAGGACGTCTATTTTATTGGGTGTGTTGAACTCGGGATCTGCTAGATATTGACCGCGTATATCCATCCAATCAAAGGTATTTGTACTTATACTTCGCTCCGGTAAATGTGAAGTTATATCATTTAATATAAATGCATTCAATTCCAATTTAAATTTAGGATTCCACCGTGATTGCACTGTTAGGTGTACCATGTACTTCACGGCGGTTGAATGGTTGTATCCAAGTCCTGAAACGAGTCCTTGAATTGGGATTCTTTTTAAATGGAGAAATTGCACTGTGGCCTCTGTTATAAAACATGCTTGCGAACCTTGATCGATTAAAGCTCTGACCAATTGCAGTTGACCTGTCCTGGACTCTGCTTTTATTAACGCTGTGGCTAATAAAACTTGTCTAGGGTTTGAAACTCGCCCCGTTGACAAACACGAAACTATCGGATTAGTAGTACTAGTCGATTGCTCAGTACTATCAATAGCCGGGTCTGTCAAATTGTGTCCTTTGTCAGACTCTGTGGGATGCAATAGAGAATGATGACGCCTCTGACAAAGTCTACAAGTCGAAAGCTTTTTGCAATTATAAACGGTATGATTACTGCCCAAACAATTGAAACATATCTTATTTTTTAAGACAAATTTACGCCTGTCTTCGCAAGCTTGTTTCGCAAATTTCTTGCAGAAGCAGAGTTTATGCAATTCTGAGCAGAATTCACACCGTATTATTGAACTCGTAGCCAACATTGTTCGCGGTTTATGAACTGTTGAATTTTTATTATAACTGCCCTGATGAACTGAAACCCTTTTTGGTTCTACACACTCTAACGCACGAAAACGATTTTCAATAAAAACCTTAAATTGTTCAAAAGAAGGCAAATCGTTCGAGGATTCATTGTTGCATATACTTAACTCCCATTGTTTTCGCGTTTCAGAGTCTAACTTGAAAGTCGCTATATGAATTATAATAACGTCCCATGTACTCACATCAATGTTTAAATTTTTAAGCGCATTTAAACAATCACAAGTTGTATCGATAAGTTCCTTTAAGGAAGTCGATGATTCTACTTGTATCCGTTTCTGAGAAAATAATCTCTGTAAAATGCAGTTACTCAAATATTTTTTATTACTGTATCTTTTCACTAATAGAGACCAACATTGACTATAATTAGCGTCACTAATTGGTGTGTGCCTTATTAATTGTTCAGCTTCATCAGTTAAATGACTTTTCAAATAATGGAGCTTTTGCACATTATCTATCGTATCATTCTTGTGAACTAAGGACGTAAACAAATCGTGAAAAGTTGTCCATTCTGAATAATTACCAGAAAATGTAGGAATTGAGATTTTGGGTAATTTTATAGATGAACTTGTGGCTTTTGACTGACTACAATTTGAATCGCGATTAAGTTGCACTGGCTCTTTAATAACTCTAATCTTATTGAGTGTTGTTTTCATTAAACTTTTGTAACTGATATAAGTATCTTCGGTACATCATAAATATCAACTACTTTCTTCCCGATATCTTCTAATGCGAAACGTTCATAGAGCTTTGAATTGGTATCAGAAAATAACGCCCAATCTTTTTCTAGCAATTCTTGCCTAGTTTCTATGTACTCAATCGTTAGTCTTTCCTTGGGACTCTTTTTGAAATTACTGTATCCCTTACAGATGACATTTTGCAAGTTTGATAAGACATTAATTAATCCTTCCATATTTAAAACTTAGCACACTAAATGTAAAATAAAATAAAAATATTTAAAACCAAATTAAATCGAAGAAATACAAATAAATTAAAGCGTTACAAGGTTTTAAAAACAAAGGTTATAACTATAAAACAAGTGTAAGACAAAATTTAATCAAAACTTTAAAACTATTTAACTTTTACAATTTGTTGTAACCGTTAAAAATTACAAGTGTTTTAAAAATATATGTCCGGTACAAAATTGGGCATAGGTTCCGCGTCTCTCCACTTTTATAAAAATTATTCTAAGTCCTTAATTATAGTAAACGAAATATTTCTAAGTCCATAAACACTATTAAAATTTTACAAGTAAATTCTTCTTAACAAAGTCTAAATTATTTTATTTATATTATTTTGGATCACAATAACTTGCTACCTTCTTTGATTCTAATAAGTGTATGAATTGTACTCACGGTTGCACTTCACTTAGCAAACTCACAATCACTTCTGTAGGTTCGGCCGTGGGTGTCCTCTGTTGCTCGATTTTAGCAAACTCGTCCCGCTGTCGCTGCTCCCGCTCACCGCTCTTTGCTGGGCGTTGCTGCGTTGCTGGATCCGCGTACTCTTATTGCAGCGATCCACTGCGAGTTTCGGAGCTACGGCGAAGTGCTGTCCAAAGCTGCCACCGCTGAACTTTGTTCTTATCCGGCTCGATTGGACCAAATGTTAAAGACCGAAGTAGCCTTTCAAACAATGGTTGTGCACACTAGGAAGTTTATAAATAAAACTACACTGTGTACTGATCTGTTGCTGGTTATATTGATCGAAAACTTTTGGTGACTTTATTTCGTCCCAAGTGACAAACGATAGCGTGCTTTATATAGATCGCAGCGCCATCAAGTGTTGGGCGGAGAAATGAAAGCTTCATATACAATACTTTTTTATAACAAATAAACACAACTACTAAATAAAATTATCAAATATACTACGCTCTTTGACTCTCTCTCCTGATTCTTTATAAATAAAGACCAAATTCACCTGAAAAGATATTACATAAAAAGTATCAGCCTACAGAAAGTATAGAGCATAGTCCACCATGCGAACCCACTGTTGATTGGTAGACTTCACATAATTATCTTCGAAATACTTTTTTTTTTTTTTTTTTTTTCGTTACTATCCTTGTGATGTAATCTTTCACCATTATGCTCATTGGAAAGCGCTGATTTATCACATGCTGCAATAATTCAGCGCTTTAAAATAACAACCTCATTGGTGCTATCACCGGTATTTGAAACAACGTTGCTCGACTATAATTAATTAAAATCAAGCGCCTGGATACTGAGCTATTACGGCTCTTTCTGTATCACATTTACTACTATTCATTCGTTCACTCGTTGCAATCAAATAGGTGCACACAAACAAAACTCTTAACACTTTTTACATGACGGTCTATGTCGCCATCCATCTTGTGTCTAAGATTTCATTTTATATTTAAAAATCTACAATTCAATAGCCATTACAACAATCATCTACGTATTACCATCAAAACATGAATAACGATTGGATGAAGCAGTGCTTGCATCGCTGAGGGATGTAAAAACATTGTTTATGTTAGCGTTGAATCGAATTTCTGCAAATTAATTTGGGATTATGTAAATTGGAATAGCTTTATCTAACATCAGCTTCGTAACTATTTCTACCTACAAGCCAGGGTCATTATCTGATAGGCGCATATGGGTAAGCAATATTGAAATTACGTTCAATTCGGGGTAATTCATACGTTCAATAGTTTTCACCAAACGTTAATAAGATATAAAAGATTGAAATAGATTATTGAAAGCTTTATGAAGTCTTAGACTAGCGTTACGCCGTTCGTTATTGTGATGCAATTGATGTTGAGAGTCTCGTAGGGAAAAATCAGATTGCTCGTGGTTTCAAAATTTTGTTAAAATTCTCTTCCCTTAGAAAATACCCTAAGAAAGAAACGCACCAGCGTAAAAAATGTGTTCGATCGTGAAATTTCAACGATGAGGCCATTTTATACTTTTTATACTAATAGACATTTAATACTTGTGTTTTACGACGCAATTGGCGTGACTGTCTCTTGCCCCAGACAGTGTGGGTTCGATCCACAATAGTGGAAAAATATTGTATGATGACTATAGTGTTTTTCTATTGTCTGTGTGTTTATATCTGTAATACGTATTTATTTACAAAAGAACATTACGTTTAACTATGTTTTTTAGTTACCTAATACCTATAGTACAAGCTGTACTTAGTTTGGGACTAGATAAATATTGTGACAAAAATGTCCCCGAAATATATTATAAACTAGCGGACCCGACAGACGTTGTCTGTAACGGCCTAATTCCGGCAACAACTTATAAATAAAAAAAATTAAAAAATGTAGTGGAACGAATTGTAAATCTTGAAGACACACAAAAAATTTCATTCAAATCGGTCCAGTCGTTTAGGAGGAATTTAGTGACATTTTTTTTTTATGCGAAAAGTTGTCAAACGAGCAGACGGTTCACCTGATGTTAAGTGAATACCGCCGCCCATGGACATCTGCCACACCCGAGGGTGTGGCAGATGGTCCCAAGGGTACAGAGGCGTTGACAACCTTTTGAAAATTGGGCTCCGGCCTCACTCACCAGACGAAACGCGTAAGTATTTGTCATACTTCCACTTTACGCTGGTCTACTGTGAGGTCGTGGTACTTACCCAGACGGACCTGCCCATTCATAACATACACACGTACAGAAAAATGATATATATATATAAAGATAAATATATACAAACATGTGGAATATATGTAGTTGCTTGTGAGTACCACTATTATATGATGATGATGATGATGATGATGATTCGGTAATGCTACATTGTTCTAGTCGACCCTACAAACCAAAAAGCTTGAAATAATCACCGAAATTGAAAGCAGAAAATTCAATCAGGAAAATAACAACCTGTCGAATAACAAGCGGGTATTAAATTCCTACGGAGTACTAACAATAAGCTCTACTATTATTTTCCAAGCTTAATGGAATTTAAATAATCTTTTTTTTTTGTTTGGCGCTTGTCTGTTTTTTGTATATTTTATCACTCAATCGTTTCACACAAGCAGATTTGTTATTTTGTTAAAATTGGATATACCTATTCTTATTTTATAATTATTATGTCTAATGAAGGAAACAATACAAGGTAACCTATAAGATGACGCCTCTTTGATATTATAATTTTCATGATCTACATAGACATAGCTATAATCCATGTACTTCAACTTAATCTTAACTATTATTGACATTAACACAATTTCTATTGGAGACATGTTAAACACTTTTTACAGCTGAGAAATTCATCCAAAACCTCAAAAATCATCTGTTTTAAAAACTTTACTCGGTTACTGAAATCAAGCAAGGCACGGACCGTTAACTATGTCACGGGACGTGCCTTAACTTAACTTTTTACATTAACAGATTAATAAAAATTATAGAAACAATTTTGTCAGGTTTCGATTACTTTTAAGACTCCGCCATGAGCGGCTTTAAGAAAAATAGCGGAAAGAAATATGAATGAAAGATAGAGAACTCTAAAATAAAGAAAAAGAATGAAGGAATATGTGGTCCAAAACAATACGTGACTTGAGAAACAGATGACATTTTGAGCATTATGATTATATGACATCATTATATGACATTCTTTAGAAAATAGTCAAAGACAGTTTAAAAATAATCAAAAATATATTTAATTTTCTGACTTTATAAATTTCCTATATATAATAAAGGATATATTTGTCAGCAAATTTAAAAATTTCTTGCAAAAGTTTCTTCTTAGTAGTATGACCATTAAACTTAATAGTGGTAGGCGATAATAGTGTAAGACAATGATTTTTTGTTTCATATTTTTTTTTTACTTTTTCTAATTTTATTTTTAAATTTTCTTTGTATCATTCAAATTGTACCAATATAAAAAAGATTCCTTGAACCACTTGTCCTCTCCGATCTCTTTGATTTGCAAAAACGTAGCTAAACAAAGAAATCGATATTAACTTGTTTAAGTGACGTCAGTGATTTTACAATGCAGAGTAACTGTCACATGACATATGCAACAACATAATATATTATTTAAAAAAATTATGCAGGCTAATCCATTGGATAAAGATTCACATTCAAGTTTTTATGCACATTTTGCGGTGGTAGGGCCACGCAGCAGCCTCGGCTCTTGCACGAATGGGCAGGCCCGTCCGGGTAAGTACAACGACCTCACAGAAGGCCAACGTAAAGTGGAAGTATGACAAATACTTTCGCGTTTCGTCTGGTGAGTGAGGTAGCCGGAGAACAATTTTCAAAAGGTTGTCAACGCAGAGATGCGTAACAACCCTCGGGTGTAGCAGATGTCCATGGGCGGCGGTATTCACTTAACATCAGGTGAACCGTCTGCTCGTTTGGCAACTTTTCACATTAAAAAAAAAAACATTTACAAATATGTTTTTTGCATACCTCGTGAATTAACTGTGGAGCAGGTATGTTTTACCATATCAGTTAATAGGCGTGTGTTATATGTAAAAACATAAAAAATAATGCATTATTGCTTCAAAGCTCGATCGATAAACAACTCAACATGTTGACTCAAGTCAACGCAGTTATTTTCCTGACACCTGTAATAAATGCTGCCATGTGTCATGGGCAGAATTCGCAGCAGTCCATTACGCAATCAATTATCCACGAAACAATAAAGATTAACAAATCACATCTTAAACTTATACGTATAACGATAAATCCTGTTTGAACGATTGACGCAGATAACAAATATCGAAAATAATTAAATTTAAATGAGACACAGATAAGTAAGAATTATGGTATTTTTTTTTTGATAACGCACACAGGGTAAATTTTATAATTTACTGGTTTTTCAATAAGAAAAGCAGATTTCCTTTTAACTTTATTTTTCTAATCACCACGTCCCATAGCAAATTGAACATCTGGTAAATCTGATATATAACTATAATTCTAATTAATACGATTTTTGAATTTCATTTAAAATGAACGCTCGAAAGTTTCCATGTACCGAAAATTATTTCCATATATTTTACCAATTCATATATTTTTTTTTATTGTAACATGTTTTTTTTTTAGTAACTTTTCTTTTTTTTTTATACTGCTTAATTTTTTTTTCTGTTTTTACCGTATTTTAGTTAATATTTGTATTATTATAATGCTCGTATTTCACATTTAGTTTTGTAAAAGTTTTTTGGTTTTTGTCTCCACTGCCTGTTGTAATGTAGTTTTTACCTATAATTAAGGTACCACTCTTCACTTTTTTGCATATCTTGTATAATTCTTCTGTCACATATCCATACAATTGAATATCCATACAATTGTTCGATTTTATTTTCACTTCAAGTCTCTCAAAAATTTAATAATGGAATTTTTGAAAAATACCAAGATCAACATGCCTGTAGATTTTAAATAAAATTCGTTAAAATAAAGAGAAATGAAATTTATTAATGGTTACGCGGACGTCTGTTATGATGTCTGGATGCTACTGAAGATTTTCTAAATAAGCTTGAGCGCTTACAAAACCTATGTACACGCTTTATCTTTGGACTTCGTAAATTTGATCACGTGTCTCATCTTCGCAAGGATCTCAAGTGGCTCCCAATACGATTTCCAAGGAAAACTAGGATTTTATGCCCTCATATCCTACATTGCCCAAATTCACCATCTTACTTGCGCGAGAGGATTGCTTTCGCTCAACCACCTTATGCTCCTTGCCGTTCCCCTTTAAAATCCTCCATAAATTCCCTCATAAATACGCGTCATATTCCGATTCCTTTACTGTTTATGCATTTCGATTATGGAACTCATTTCAACCGATAATCAGGGAATCTATTTTTAAGAAAAGAGTTAAGGATCACTGTCTTTCCTTGGCAGTATATATATATATATATGATATACTTAAATAAATATGATATAATTAAATATTTCACTGTGTAAATGAATTATTAACCAATAAGCCAAGCAACAGGCAACATCAGATCACAAATATTAATCTTTCATTTTTGTTCAGGGACTAAATACGTTCCAATTCAAATGAATGTTTAAATAATCAAACAATAACGACTGTAAATTAGGAAAAATAATCCAGCAGTATTAACTACGCATTACTGACGCCTGTGGATTATCTAAACCAGACTTTAATTTATCTGTTTTGAGAAGAGGGGCAATTAATTATATCCCTCATTAGGAGTTTCACAGAATTTAAGTTTTGCACTCTCTTTTCCTTATTAGCACATATTTTTCCGTCCCCTTAAAATATTGTCAAATATTGAAAATCTTCGTGAACATTTATTAAGCTCTCTCTCTCTCTCTCAATTGGGACAGACATAATTAGCCTGTCGAGTGTGAGAGCGTAACTTTTAGAATCGTTTAAGGAGGAAGAATCTCGCTTAGTTAATCCTAAATTAGCGTATATCAATCAGATTATAATATCGATGTTAAGACAGTGTTCCAACATGCATATAATAAAACACATAAAAATTAAACATATATCCATTCATACAAAAAAATACCTACTAAGTCCTTAAGGTCATCAAAGGCTGAATCGATCATTGCAGTTCATAGATTGACGGTCGTGTCTGTGAGCATGCCACTATATACGTTTATCACCAAGCACATCAAGCCAATATTAAAATTAGTTCTTGGTTTATCTATTTGGAACTTTTGAACTTTTTTGTGTTTTATGTCCGGGTTTGTTGAGCAATAAGAATCATACAGTTTTGTTACTCTGGTATTATATATATATATATATATATATATATATATATATATGTGTGTGTGTCTTAGGGCTCAGATATTATTTGGAAGAATTGAATTCAATTTAAAAATCAATCGAAGGTTTTATGCAAATAGAAAAAATGAACGTTGGGCAGAAAAAACCCATATTAACTAAAGTTCGGACTCACATAAGTTCTCGAGGGACATAACTAAAAGTTACCTCATTAAAAACAATACGCACTAACCCAAGACAAAATTTTAATGATGTATAATTTTTAACATAATTATATTAAAACTTTCGATATTGTTGTTGTTTACTTTATAATGTATCTTATGTTACGGATCAATTTTACTAGATGGCGCTACTTAAGTTAAAATCACGCTATCGTTTGATTGTTCTAATAGGATATGACAAATTGATATTTAAATAAATTTTAGTTTCTGTTTCTGTGCCATGTTTAATTGCCTAGTATAAACATTGGTCCTTCGAGCCGGATTAAGTATTACGCGACGCGTGTTGATGTGGTGGCTTTTGTGTTACACACGGGTAACTGTGCCTAGATCGTGCACGCGAGGTTACTTAGATCAGAGTTAACACCCCACACGGCACACGTTCATATTAGATTGCAGTGAAATCTTAGAACATTAGTATCAAGTGGCAAAGTGTTAGTGAGTGTCTGTGAAATATCAAAGGACCCGGATGGTGTGGTCGTAAGTTGTAGACATTAAGGAACAGTTCGATTGCACTTTAAATGACAAAAGTAAAATTGTGTTTTCATAGACTTTGTTTACATTAAATATTTTTTCGAGAACTTTTAAGTGGTTATAATAATTACATTTGAAAATGGAAACTATCCACGAAGCACAAATTGATTGTTATAAAAAAATTAATAAGTTGTATATAAATTTCAAGAAATCAAGTAAAGAGAAATTAACTAAATCATATATCGAAGCAAGATGTGACATGTTGGAAAGTTTTTGGACAGACTTTCAAAATAGACATAATTCTTTGTTTTCAATTAAATTGGCGGACAGAAATAATTATGCTTATTTTTCTGGGAATATTTATGAAGCCTGTTTAGTTTAAATCTATTTGGATATGAAAACACGTATAAAAGAAAAAATAAGTTATCTCGAAGAGCAAACTCGATTAACATCTAAAGTGCAATCTATTGATATGGAGCATTCTACGCAACCTATGGTTACGACTAAACTCCCCGCTATCCAACTACCCTCATTTTCGGGAGATTATAAAGACTGGTTATCTTTCCGAGATATATAATGATATATAAAATAAATCGTTAGTTCATGATAATAATTCTATAACCAAAGTAAATAAATGCCAATATTTGAAGTCAAGTTTAAAAGGAGAAGCGGAGAATTTGGTGAAACAAATACATGTATCAGAGTCTAATTATGATATAATTTAGAACATGTTAAATAGACAGTATGATAACAAAAGAAGTATTGTTAACGCATATATTGGAAAGTTATTTAATCAAAAAAGAGTGTTAATTAAATCATCAAAGGCTATTCGTGATTTATTAGACACAACAACTGAATGCCTTGCTACATTAAAAGGATTAAATTTGCCTACGGACTCCTGGGATGATTTAATTGTTTACGTAATCATTCATAAACTGGACTCTGAATCCCATAAATTATTTGAACAAAAGATGTAATCGAATGACAAATTGCCTACTTGGAATGAGTTATCAGAGTTTTTAGAGTTTCGATTTAGAACACTCGAAGCAGTCAAATTTAAAGACGGAGTGAATTCAAAAAACACAACTAGTGTAAAAACCTTTGCCACAGAGATGAGGTCACCACAAAAATGTTTATTTTGTAACGATAATCATTTAATATTTAAATGCAAAAAGTTTTGTCAGTTAGACCTACGCAATAAAAAGGACTTTGTACAAAAAATAGTATGTGTTTCAACTGTCTTAGAAAAGGTCACTCAGTAAAAATGTGTTTACAGTCCACTACATGCCAAAAGTGTGGCCGAAAGCATCGTTCTCTATTGCATGGGTTTGTGACATCTACACAAGAACAACAATCATTGCAAACTAATTAGGAAAATATAACTGAGGATAACATACAGACGAATACAGCTATAAATACAACAGAAACTTACATGAGTAAATGGCCTGTTATTCTAACTACTGCATTAGTAAGAGTAAAGTGAAACAGCAGCAATCACAGTCAAATTCTTGTTTAATTACGGAAGAAGCATGTTAATCCCTTGGACTTAAACGTATACCTGTCGTGGGTAATGTAACCGGAGTCGGTTCTAATAAGACGATGACAAAGGCTCGTGTGGAATTTGAAATCATGTCAATGTATACTGCACAACCATCTATAACTGTGAATGCTTTTGTTCTCAAGACACTGACATCTTGTTTACCTCAACACACACATCCAATTAATTTGTTAAAATTAAAACAATTGGAATTAGCTGACCCTAACTTTTATAAATCAGGCAAGATTGATCTTATTCTGGGAGCGGATATTTATGCCGAAATATTACAAAATGGAGTATTGAAATTAAGAGATAACAACAACAGTCTTGTCGCACAGAGAACCCTATTGGGGTGGCTTATATCGGGTAAACATAATATTAGAACAGAGATCCACAACAACATAAGTATTCATCACACTAAGGTCGAAGTTGATACACTCCTAAAACGCTTTTGGGAGATTGAAGAGAATTATGATAAAAGAGTTCTGACAAACTTAGAGATAAAATGCGAAAATCATTTTAAAAACACGCATGTGAGAACAGAGAGTGGGCGTTATAAAATAAGACTATTTTCTATGCCATTTTCTACCCACCCTCCAGATATCGGTGAATCTTTATCTTTAGCACGAAAGCGGTTAATATCAATGGAGAATAAATTTAAGAGATACCCTGAGTTGCAAAGGAGATATAACGAATTCATGAAAGATTATCTTGATCAAAATCACATGGAACTTATACCTAAAGAGTCTGTTGACAAAGAAAGCGGAGTGTGTTATTTGCCTCATCACGCTGTAATCAATGAACAACATTTAACTTCCAAATTACGTGTTGTGTACGATAGCTCTGCAAAAACTAGCAACGGAAAATCGTTGAATGACAATCTCATGATTGGACCACCCTTACAAAATGATTTAAGAGACGTTACCTTACGATGGAGGAGGCATAAAATTGTTTTGGTAGGTGATATTCGACAAATGTATAGCCACATCATTGTTGACAGAAAAGACAGAGATTACCAAAGGATACTCTTTAGATTTGATGGAGGAGAAATTCAACATTTTCGTCTAACAACTGTTACTTATGGTACATCTTGTGCACCGTACCTTGCGATCAAAACATTACAGCAGTTGGCCGAGGATGAAAAGAATAATTTTAGTGATGAGACTATAGAAACAGTTTTATATGATTTTTACATCGACGATCTATTGACAGGAAAGTCAACTTCTAAAAGTCTTGTAGAGTTAAAGAATGATCTTGTTAAATTATTATACAAAGGAGGCTTCATACTTCATAAATGGGCTTCTAATCATCCAGATATAGAGGAAGTTGACCAGACTAATCGTAAAATCCTAGGTATAAATTGGAAGGGACAAACGGATAAATTTAGTTTAAAATTAGAGTTGCCAATGATTCAAAACGACGTTTCCAAAAGAACAGTCTTATGTGATATTGCTCGAATCTATGATCCAGCTGGTTGGCTTGCACCAATAGTAGTGGTTGCAAAGTCAATGCTGCAAAAGATTTGGAAGCATGATTTAGAGTGGGATAAGCCACTTCCTAAATTGCTTCACGAAGAATGGTTACAATTCCGAGAAGACTTAAGGTGTATGACTAATATTGAAATAGATCGATGGATAGGGTTGGGTGGTGATACACTGAAAATAGAGATTCATGGATTCTCGGATGCCTCTACTATGGCATATTCTGCTGTGGTCTACTCTAGAGTAATAACGCCGAGTCGACTTTATGTATCAATTTTAGAAGCTAAAACTAGAGTTGCCCCGGTCAAGCAAATTTCTTTACCTCGCCTTGAGCTCTGTGGTGCAGTCCTTCTTGCAAAGTTAATGCGCAGGATTCAAAATGCACTAAGTATCCCTTCTCACGATGTTTATGCTTGGACAGACGCCATGATAGTTTTGGCCTGGCTACAAAAATCACCTAGTAATTGGACTATATTTGTTGCAAATAGGGTAACTGAAATAATAAATCTAATTGAGAAAGAGAGATGGCACCATATTGCCTCGAATGAGAATCCAGCTGATGTTGCTTCACGCGGAATATCACCAGCAGAATTTCCTTCTCATAAGCTTTGGTGGAAAGGCCCAGTTTGGCTTAGTGAGTCGACAATTTGCCCTAGCTATGAAGAAAATATCGAAAGCACAGATTTGGAGAAGAAAACAAAAGTTAATGTTTCAATGTGTAATAGTGTTGTCGATGACTCTTCAAGCAACATGTTAAGTAATACACAAACTAACTTTGATATTTTGGACAGATATTCAAGTCTAACTAAATTAGTACGTGTTGTAGCTCGAATTTTAAGATTTATTACATGTGTCAGGCATAAAATCCAGAATAAAACTTGTTTATTGTATCCAGCTTATTTAACTTCTAAAGAATTACATACTGTATTTATGCTTGTAATCAAAATGTCTCAAAGAATTGATTTTTCAAATGAAATTAATGCTATTATAAATAATGATAACAAAAACACTATGTCCTTAAAACGTCTTGAAAATGGTCGTAAGATTGTTAAATTGAATCCCTTTATTCATAAGGATAATTTATTAAGAGTAGGTGGGCGTATTGATTTTTCATCTATAACTTATGACAGAAAACACCCAATAATTTTATCACAATATTCCAAATTATCGTTGTTGATTGTTAGAGATGCTCATTTTAAAACTTTGCAAGGAGGGATCCAATTAACATTAAATTACATAAGAAATAAATTTTATATTATTGGTGTTAAAAATTTGATCAAAAAGGTGTTACATGCTTGTATATCTTGTCGTAAACAAGCAGGTGTTACTTTAAACCAAATGATGGGAAATTTACCAAAATCTAGAGTGACTCCTCAAAGACCATTTTTAGTTAGCGGAGTAGACTTTGCAGGTCCTGTTACACTTAAATTGTTCAGTGGTCATAAATGTAACAGGACACAAAAGGCTTATATTGCTTTATTTATATGTACATCAGTTAAGGCGGTTCACTTGGAACTAGTCTCTAGTTTAAGTACGGAAGGTTTTTTTGGCAGCTTTCAGGCGCTTTACAGCTCGTAGAGGTCATTGTTCTAGACTTATTAGTGATTGTGGAACTAATTTTATTGGTGCTAGTAAAGAATTACAACGATCATTTCAAACAAGTATTATAAGCTTATCGACAGAAATAGCGGATTTAGTGTCCAATGACGGGACTGAATGGCAATTCAATCCCGCTGGTGCACCACACATGGGAGGTTTATGGGAAGCCGCCATTAAATCTACCAAGTACCATTTAAATCATACTACCAAGTACTTCTGTCCAAATTATATTTTTATGGAATTAGTAGAAGTGCAACTCATTGGTTTGCCAGTTACTTTGAAAATAGGTCACAACGGGTTGAAATGCACTCAAGTGGAAGGGACAAAAGTATCTCTGGAGAGCGACTTGTAGACCGAGGTGTACCACAGGGATCCATCTTAGGTCCATTACTTTTTATAATATATAGTGCAGATCTTATTAAAAATATTGAGTTTTGTAAGTATCACATGTACGCTGACGATTTACAGATATATATTTCATTTAAGCCTCGTGATGTTCACTCAGCTGTAGCAAAGTTAAATTTGGACTTAAGTCGGATATCTTTGTGGTCAGAGCGTAATGCACTAGTTCTCAATCCGAAGAAATCTCAGTATATGATTCTAGGATCGCCAAATCAAATAAAGAAGATCATACTAAGTCACCTTGCCATTACCGTAAACAACGAATCCATTGTAAGAGTGGCGGAATTCAGAAATTTGGGGGTAATAATGGACGACAAGCTGCGTTTTGAGAAGCATGTTATGGGTATTGCACGTAACTGCTTTTACAGGTTGAAAGTACTCTATCGTATTCGTGATTACCTAAGTGTTTCCTTATGTATCAATCTATGCGAATCTCTCGTCCTCTCAAAATTCAATTACGCGGATTCTCTCTTAAGCCCACGTCTGTTATCACGAACAAGGCAAATAATACAGAGGGTACAGAACGCCTGTGCACGTTTCTGTTTTAATATACCTCCACGTGCACATGTAACGCCTTTTATCAATAACGCAAATATCCTAAAGATGGACCTCCGCAGACGACTACGATGCTGGAACAACCTCCCGCCTCCCTTGCGCGACCTGAAAACAATAACTGGTTTTAAAAACAAGTACAAATTGTATCTACTTGTAGAACAAAAAAATGCTGCCGTTTAATTTTAATTCTTATCAGCTTAATTATACGCTATAATATAATATAATAAAATACAATGTAATATGATTTGATACAATATAATTTAATATAATATATATACATAATATTTTTTTATAAACATATATCATAATTTATATACTTATAAGACACTCATTTTGTTACCTTTATCATGTGGCCAGCGCGCAACGAGGTCTGTCTCGCATTTTACGTTTCAAATTAAGCCACGTGTCCACTGCTCGATCGGTAAATGTCACAGTGCCACAGAGTAGGGATAAATATTGGTAACCTAAAATCAAAATGGAAAAAAAGCAGCTGACACCAATTCAAATAAGAAAACATTAGTTCTAATTTTTACTTACCTCTTCAGACGAATGATATCCACTGTCTATATAATTGAAAGGTTCAAACAAAAATAATTTAATTAACGCTATACTGCGTTGTAGGTATGTATTACAAGTGCACTGACGCAGCCGTACGAGTTGTCTCGAAGTGCGGGCGAACTGAAAACCGGCGTCCGGATCAGAACGAATCTTAGTTACTGTATCTCGACTTTTACCGAGTCCCGTCCGTTTCACGGTCTTATGCTGCTACACAGACCTTCACTTATTATTATTATTATTATTTTTTAGTTTTTTTGTTGTTTACATTTATTTTAAGTTATTCTAATATTATTTTACATAATGTGTAGTTACATTATTATTTTTAAGTGTTCTTTGTATCTATTGTGCTTAGACCGTGAATAAACGTTTCTTCTTCTTCTTCTTCTAAATCGTGTCTTGAATGATACTAAGCTTACCTATGAGGAATACTCAACTTTGTTATGTCAAATAGAATCGTCCTTGAACTCTCCCTTGAATGATGAAAACGATGGTATAATTGAGGCTTTGACTCCCGGACACCGGGAGGCACCTAATCGGTGAGGCACCTTTTATTGTTCCTGACCAAAATTTAGAAGATATTAAGGTTCCATATTTGTATAGATGGACATTTATACAACAAAAATTACAATCATTTTGGAAAAAATGGAGTCAAGAATATTTAGTAAATTTACAAAAACGTCATAAATGGACAAGTGTTCAAGAGAATATAAAGGAAGGAAATATTGTTCTTATTAAGGATGAAAGATTACCTCCAGCTAAATGGCTTTTAGGGAAAGTTGTTGCTACTCATCCAGGTACTGACGGTTTAACCAGAGTAGCGAGCATTAAGTGTAGAAATAGTTCTATTAAAAGACCTATACACAAGCTATGTATTTTGCCTACAAATTGTTAACGTAATTTGTTTTATAAAAGTTGATTTACATTTTCCCTACTGATTGTTAATGTTTTCTATTTTGATTTGTTTAACTCTTTATTAGAGGTTTTCCTTTTTGTTACTTTCTTTATATTTCATATTGTGTTTGTTATTTTAAAAAAAGGCCTGACGTCCTTTTAGGGGGCGGTATGCTTACGTTATAATGTATCTCATGTTACGGATCAATTTTACTAGATGGCGCTACTTAAGTTAAAATCACGCTATCGTTTGATTGTTCTAATAGGATATGACAAATTGATATTTAAATAAATTTTAGTTTCTGTTTCTGTACCATGCTTAATTGCCTCGTATAAACAGTTGTACATTTTATTGATATTCAAATATTTTAAAGGGCTTTGAAAACTTAAGACAGCTTAATGCATGGCCACAGCAAATTAAGTTTGGTTTTGAAAACTAATCATTTATAAAGTTAAGTTAAAGGGCAGCTTTTGAACAAATTATACATGAAAGTTTTCCAAATAACAGATTTTTAGTTTTATTTACACACAACCTTAATTCACCAGTTTTAAATAAAAACTAAAATTAGTAGTGTCATATTAGTGAAAAGAAATTTGACATTTGATGTCATATCTATGAACATAAGCCGCGCATTCCATAGAAATGTCAGGCTTCCCAATTTTTCCCCGTATCAATATACAAGAATTTAAATTACTAACTAAAATGTTGTTATTTATTTATTACTTAGTAACATTGTAGATTTAAATTTAGTTCATATTGTTCAAAGATACGATTTCTCTATTATTAAAATGTAGTAGTGAAAACTATAATAAACAGTGCGAGATGGACAGTCAATTTCTAACACACACAGCACTAAAGCACTTCATTAATTACAAGAGGGAATATGTTTAGTGGCAGCAGGTTTTCAACGGGAAACAAATGCCGTCAGCCTCACCTGCAGACCAGAAAAACAAGCACGTACGTTTTTTGTCAGTGTTTCCAAAAAATCCCAAGACGTTGTTTTTGCGATGTATACAATGCTAGCGCCAGTAAGCAGTCATTTATTTGCTCCAATGTTTCTAAGATTGCTAAGAAATAATTAATTAATATATTTTTTACTAATAAAAAGTAATAAGTGCTAAGGAATCTACATTCATATAAGGAATACAACCTAAAATTTTATACACAATTTTGATTAACTTGTTTCATTTTTTATTTTGTAAAGTAAAAATGATACAAAACAGGTTACAATTGGTTCAATTAATAACAATAATACCACTTACAAAATGGTTTCAATATTTTTTTGTATACAATTGATAATTACACAATACATTGATAATTGCCAACACCTTTCAAAACTGCTATCTTGTTTGTGTTTGTTTTTACAGGTATAATAGTCTTGTTTTAGCCTACGTACTAGTATCAACAGTATTAACCCCACACATTGGCGTCGTCAAGATATTCAGCAATCGTATAATATGCTTTAGCCATAAGTTTACTTTTAAGTTTTCGTTTAAATTCATCAAGTGGCAGACTTAATATCGACTGTGGGATTTTATTACACATGCGCACATTTTGCCCCATGAACGATCTGTTTACTTTTTGTAGACGAAACAATGGCTTAGTTAGTTTGTCCTTATTTCTATTATTTAGTTTATGTATGTCACTATTCTTTAGATAATTATTAATATTATGTTTAACATACAAAATATTACAATAAATGTATTGAGACGCAACAGAGTATATTAATCTCTTTAAAAAGGTCTCTGAGTGTATTCCGGGCTCCGATGTTATAGATTGCTCGGACAGCTCTTTTTTGAAGAATAAATATAGAATTTATATCAGATGCACTACCCCACAACAAAATGCCGTAAGACAAGATGCTGTGGAAATAACTGAAATAAACAAGACTGGCAGTGTCGATGTCTGATAGCTGCCTAACCTTCCTAATTGCAAAAACAGCGGAGCTTAACCTGTTCGCAAGAGATGATAGATGGGGACTCCATTGGAGCTTTGAATCCACTGTAATTCCCATACATAATACAGCGGACTCAACAGGATTAAGGGTTACGCTATTTAATGTTAAGCTAAAACTTTGCCTTCTTACGCTGGGAAGGGTAAAAAAAAGGCATTTAGTTTTTTCAGAATTTAACACCATATTATTAACGGTAAACCAGTGGAGGATACGCGAAAGTGCAATATTCACGTCGACATAATTCAACACGTTTCGGTCAACCGTAAAAATGAGCGATGTGTCGTCAGCAAATAGTACAACATCACATAACTCACTGGCATAAAAGGGGAGATCATTTATATACACTAAGAATAATAATGGACCCAAGATTGATCCTTGTGGGACACCCATTTTTGTGGTCGACCCTGTGGAATTAACATCATTTATAGATACTTTTTTTTTCTAACCTGTTCACTATACATTGTAGTTCATTGTAATTGTATAAAAATATCAAAAAATAACGTGATTGTAGTCGCTATACCGTGTTGTTTATAGTTTATTTTAATATTGAATAAAATAACCCCAGTTTAGACAATTCTTCACAAAAACATTTGAAAGCTTATCAAATACATAAAACCTGCAGAACAACGAGAGTAAAACAAACATCACGGTTGTTTATTTTGCGTTTCTAAATTTTATTTAACCAAGTACAGGCCCAGACGTGCTGGTGATTTTTTAAGGGAAACCTCGACATAAGAGTAAATTCAACATAATTTAAGCTGTCGTTCATTTGAAACATGTTACTCAACCCTTTCCTTAATCCACTACTGTATAACAAAAACTTTCGATGAAACAATTAATTAGGGTATGAAAAGAAAAACAAACTCGATCGATTGGTCAGTTCCTTCAGAAGCTTAATTTTAAATTGATATTTTCAGATGCTCTTTGTTCACAACTGTTATCATGTCAAATAATTTTTTAAATGGGATTCTATTTAGGTACAGTAAAGGACTAATGGCTTATTGTACAAGCTGGTTGGATAAAAATATTGTATTTTATTACAATAAGCACCAAATATCATGAAATTAATAGTACTATTTTAGCAAAAAACTTAGTAAACTATTACAATTACAACTATTTTAGCAAAAACATGGACGAAACAGCCCATTAAAACGTCATTAACTTCTGACTAGGTATTTATTTACGAATTTATTTAGTAACCTTACTTTGAGTTTCCATCGGTAAGTAAAACGATGGGAGTTTTCTTAACTCGAACAATGAACATTAACAAAACACTAAATTATACGACACTGGGTACTGAACTCAATCATTTCCCATTTTTTATTTCTCATCATTTTTAACATGAATATAATATATCCGTTAATGCTTACCGATATTACGGTTATTATTAATACTACGGGGTACTTACTGGAGGAACGTGCTTTCGCGAAAATCTGAACAGCTTAGAGCCAGCCCCGAGAGGTATTTTTACTTTTGATTCGTTCCAAGTTTTTTTTTTTTTATTTGAACGTGTTATTTTCTTCCCTAGCTTTTCAGACTTTCAATATAAGTTTGATGCTTGCTCTCGTTGCGAATTATTTTAACGATAAAAAAGTGTGTATACACTTATGTACACGCGTTAGAAGTTATACTTCTTTGGCGTAACAAGATACAAATCTTTTCAAAAATTTTATCTTTCGCCTTATTCTACGATTGTAAAAAAAACGGCTCTAACAATAGAAAAAAGATATTTAATACATTGAATGTTTTATTATAAAGCTTTATGAAGTTAAATAAAGTTTATTTAAATATCAAAAAATAATTCTCACGCAAACAAGTAGATGTCTAGCGACACCAAGGTGTCGGTTTTTCGAGACGGTGTGCGCGCGCATCGTAGAAATTTACTCTCATCATTTTCGCTAACGGGCCAAAAGAAGTATATTTTCAATAATAAAGAAGTTTTTTTTATATATATTAAACCAATATGAGTGTACGGGAACGATGACTTGAAATTTCGGGTCGCAGGGTTCATGTGCTAAGACACCTCATACTCTGAGTGTGCAACATTACGTTGGGATTTGGGACAGTAGATACATATTGAACCAAACACGATAAGCTCAAAAGGAAGTGGATAGCTGTTAGTCTACCTGTAAAGAATTGAGGACATAATATATATTTATACAGAATATATATAATAATTTCTTGTATTTACGCGATTACACATTATAAATGAAACTAATTTTAGGGATTTATCGCGTTTACTTTTAATTTTAGTTCTCGACGTTTCGAACCCTTTACAGCGTTCATGGTCACGGGACAGACTGAGGTGTTAGACGTCTGATTGTCATCAGACGATCATCATCATTGACGGTGGCCCGGGTTAACTTTGACAATCAGACGTCTAACACCTCAGTCTGTCCCGTGACCATGAACGCTGTAAAGGGTTCGAAACGTCGGGAACTAAAATTAAAAATAAACGCGATAAATCCGTAAAATTAGTTTCATTCAGGATATATATGTTTAGATATAATATATGAACTTACTTAAATTACTGAAATTTAGAATATTAAGCGGACTCCATTGCGAGTGGGTTGCCATTGAGTGAAGTTTAAAAGTTTTGATACATAGATAACAGTGTGTCGGTCGGAGTTTTCAATTTAAGAGATTTTAACAATTTGTACTTCTCTCTTCCTCGCCTTGATAATTTTATACAAAGTTGATGACGCATGACCATACTGAGCGGCAGCGGCGTTTAAAATGTTTTCCGCTTTATATTATTTTATGACATCTATAAGTGAATGTGCCAGATGTTATAGAACGTATGATACAGAAAGAGACAGCATTCTATAAAATAGCAATCTAATTATACCAATTAGTGTAATTTGAGCGCCTCAGTTTCGATGCAATGTCATATCTACCTCATATTTGTATCAATCATATAATATCATTGATATCAAGGTGACATAGTGGAAAATAAATATTTAGTCTATTTATGCCCAACCAGTTGTAGACAAACGATTGTTTAATGTCATTAAGCTCTAAGATAATCTAAAAATCAATACATTTCTATAAAGTTGTTGTTATTTTGCAAATTCTAAATTAACATTGAGAAAGTCTGCATATTTAATTTTCGTTACCGAATTATTATTATTCCTTCGTATTCGGCTCTACGTCATAAATTATTGAACTATTCACTGAGAATTCTCTAGTTTACAAATGCTCACCCCTCGGAAGCGGCGCGGTTAACCCATAACCGCTAGTAATTTATGACAAACCATTTAATCCTGACGTATTAACTTGGGATATTGTAATAATGGTTATGTTCGGGTAATTGTTATCCCAAACGATAACCATCTTACAGACTCCATGATTTTTTAAAAATGATCTACAATATATAATTACATGTTTTCTATTTTACGAGAAAGAAAGCAAGTAATAATGGTGTAATAACACATAGTACTAGCGACCAGCCCCGGTTTGCACGGGTAGAATGTATTATACATATTAAACTTCCTCTTGAATCACTCTATCTAGTAAAAAAAACCGCATCAAGATGTGTTGCGCACTTTTAAAGATTTGAGCATACATAGGGACAGACAGACAGCGGGACTACTTTGTTTTATACTATGTATAAACGCAATCATTTTTCGTATAAGTGAATATTATTTATATTATGTCGACAACATTATTTTTACTTAGAACTTTTAAGTAAAAATAATGTTGTCGACTTTTACTACATCTTATCCTAGTCGTACTAAACTTTTTCTTGGCAGACAAGAGCCCCAGTCCCCTCAGATGTTCGAAGAGGCTGACTGGGATTAACCAATTGTCAGAAACGACTATCGGGATAATTGCAGTCGGCACACCACCCCACATGTCGGTCACCTCGCGGGCCAGGTCCAGATTCGTCTAATCTCTTTCATCTTTTACGAGGTTTTCGTCATATGAATAGTAATTTCTACAAAAAATACCCGTGACTGTATCCGGTCCATCAACACGATATCAGGTTCATTCACGAGAATCGTCCTGTCCGTGATTATAGGTCCCAATAGAGCCTGACGTGGTCATTTTAGGACACCTTCTACGGAAAGTACATATCAGAGGCAAATACATCGGCTTCAGGTTATCCAGAATTGATTTTTGCGCAGAGCTACGGGAGCCCCGTGGTTCATGCGGAACATCGACTTTTAGAGCTGCCAACCATCGATCAATTCCTGAAGTTGGCGTCGCGCCGCTACTACAAACCCCTACCGCTAGGTTCATTCCGTCGCCAATGGCGCAGACCACGACACGTACTCGATTTCTCGATGAGATGACTATCGCCATCGACAAAATAAAACAATTACGCAAACGCAACGAATGCGGCAAACATACTATATATATATATATATATATACTATATATACTAGGTTCCGCCACGAACCTGGCAGGTTTTCCCCTGTTAATGATAGAAGCGTTGCTGGAGTTTCTTCCGCCACTTCTTCTCCCAGCACCAACGCTTTCCGAAGTGGTAGTAATGATAGCTCTAAGAGCTTGGTGGCCTCCCAAACCGGTAATGATAATAAATGAGTCCCTAACCTTACCAAATAGATTAGACTTTTTGCTTTACTAAGTTAGAAAAAAAACAAACGTAGGACTCGTAAAGCTAAATAAATAATGAATAAATGGAATCCAGTGTTTCGTTACATCATGTAACTGGGAGGGTAAGTGACAAGCAGTTTTCAATTAAAGCCAAGTCAAGTTTGGTTTTAAATTCAATTACAAGTAAAAGTTTCTTTAAAGGAAAATTCCTTTAAAGAAATCTTATAACTTAAAATAGAAGTTGAAATCGTAATCAACCACCAGGTCAACATTATTGTCCTATCAATGAATTTGTGTTTAAAAGCTAAAAAGTTTTTTTTTATTTGCATCAATTCAAAAATGAACGGTTTGTGCGATCACTAACGGATAATTTTGATGATACAAAAGAGTATTCTTAAACGCTGAAATTGATGAAAAACCCTTAATGTTTACGGTCTAAGTAGAATGATCAAAGACAGTCATTCGGATCCACTTCGATCTTATCTAAACAACATAATGAATATTGTTTAAATACTTTTTGTTTATCTCGATTTTAGAGTTCCGTACCCAAAGGGTAAAACGGGACCCCATTACTAAGACTCCGCTGTCTGTCTGTCCGTCGGTCACCAGGCTGTATCTCATAAACCGTGATAGATAAACAGCTGAAATTCACAGATGATGTATTTCTGTGGCCGCTATAACAACAAATACTAAAAAACAGAATGAAAAAATATTTAAGTGGGGCTCCTATACAGCAGACATGATTTTTTGATGTTTTTATACAGCGTGTCTTTACCATCGCGACAATAAATGAACACACATATAGAGGATAACTTTTTAAAATTGTATTAAACATCTACTTTCCTTAAACATCAATATTTACAGAGTTATAAAACTTTCTAAAACAAAGAATTTTAGAACACCCTTACGTATAAAACTGTAACGTAAAGTTCATTTGTAAAGGTCAAAAAGCATATGAATGGGTTGAATGAATTTAAAAGAGACAATACATACTGTTAGAAGGAGAGGCTTGTAATGCGACGCTGTGGCAACGAATGAAAAAGTCTCTGTATGTATGAATCAGTCAGTTGTAGTTGTAGATGGACGTTGTAGAGGATGTTACAAAATTTGTTTCTTTTTTACTTAATTAGTTTGTTTGAAAAATATTTTTTTTAAATTATGGATTTTATTTAACGTTCATATTTTTATGATTATTGGCAAGTAGCGTTAGACGTTTATTAATTAATTGTCGCGATGGTAACGACACGCTGTAGATAATCGTTTTTATAGTTATACTGCTCAGCTTCCGTGCTAGTGAAAACGGTAAACTGATTATGGTTTTTGATGGGATGGACTGTCTTATTCAAGAATTCATAATAGAAAGTCAATGGGTTTAATAAAATAGTTTTGGCTACAAGATTAAATAGTAGAAATATTGTAGTGTTTTTATAGGTATATAATAATTTATTCTTATGTTTAATTTTTTCTTAGAATTTTTTATTACGTTTTTATTTAATTTATGTATTTTTTTATAATTTTGTACAATTTTCATTATAGTATCACCTATAAGAATAAGTAGTAAATGTATATAGGTAATTTAAAAAATAAGATTGTATTCATGTTTCTCAGTTCAATTCAAAATTATTATTACCTAATTTGATTTCCATTATTAATTTGTATTTAATTAAATTTGGACTATGTGCTTACAATGAAAAATTAGGAATTATTATTACTATAAATAGTTGTGCTCGCACTTAATTATTCCTTAAGTATCTTAGCAAAGCCGTATAAATATTTTGAATATACACTAGTGTCTTTTATAGTAAAAAGAGTAATTAATATTTTAGCCCGGTTCGCGGAACATTAGCCTTTTGCTAGCAGCGAGTCTCGCTGCTAGCAATATTAACTGTTTCTGATAGCTTAAACGGTGTCGAGAACACGCAATAAATTTTGCTTACCCTAAATCTCGAGCTAAAATTGATTTATCGGTGTTCAAATAATGGTAACAGGAAAAATTGAAAGTACAAAGTCATCATTTATCTAAAAGTTACTGACATGTGTTGTCAAACTTAGTACCGTGTCCGATAAATCAGTATCCTAACATTTCTCGTTAATATATTTTTTATACTCCGTACTACTTTGTACTACTTTATCTTCCTTTGTATTATGTTCGGTATGATAAGAATTGATGTTTTGTTATTATTGACTTTTCATACATATAGAAAAAAAGACATTGACCAATCGGACCAAAAGCCTAATAAATTATACAGTAAACATTCGCCAACAAAATATTTCGTTTTATTACAATATTATACTATTGCCATTGCATCTTTATAAATAGTTGTTGCCTGAAACTGATCCGCGTGAAATATATTCAAATAATGATGATGTACATATTTTAATAGCATTACAGGATTTACATCACGCGATCTTATCTCTCCATAAACCAGCTGATCGAGACCCAAGATTCAGCTTGGTTGTGATTGATTCTGGTATCCATCATGTACGACCCTGACACATTCTATCTCATCGCATCCATGTCTTCATCAACTAAAAATCAGTAAAAAGCAAATCAAGTAAAATCCTTCCTAACAGTAAACTAGCGAACCGCCCCGGCTTCGCACGGGTTAATATATTGTACATATAAACCTTCCTCCTGAATCTATGTAATCTATATCTCTATGTAGTGATATCCCATCATTTTAAATACTTAAAAACGGTGGACGTAACAGTGAAAATGAATAGACTATTTACGTGGTATATTCAATTAATAATTAAAGATGATATTCTTGCCCTTGCCTGACTATAAGCTTCTCCGCCCGGAGACAAACAATTAACAAAAGTTTGCCGATAAACAGCTCTAGTTACCATAGCCTCAAATATTATTATTAGGAGTTTATGCTGAAGTTTGTTTCAATAGACCCTAGACCGTCAACGGGGAGAAAATATCAAATATTATTGCTTAAGAAACTCGCGCCAGCACATTGCGACTACCATGAATGAATTTTGCTCGTTATATCCCTGTTACACTTCCAGAGAAACCCCACTGGCGCCATAACCTTTAAGAAAAAAAGAAATATTTATTGGGTACATAACAAACAAAACATAAAATAAAAACAAAATAAAATTAACAATTAAAATTTAGAAATCAATTTACCAAAAAGGTCCCACAGCATTACATCGCAAAAAAAAATTTTTGCGATTGCAGATTTTCAGTGGAACCATAACCTTTTCCACTAACAGGCTCACTATGAGAACTGGAATGAACTATGATCTAAGCTGCCTGAAAACACAAATTTTCTGGTACGGTACGGGACGGAAATAGGTACGAAGTTAAATGGTGTGTAGTATTCTGGGGCCTGGTAAATTCTCTTACGCAAATATATAAATTTTCGTGATAATATGTTGTACACGCTTTGAGCATAAGTAGCATTAAAAATATATTTAAGGACCCGATACATCAGCCACTCATAGCTATTGACTCTTTGTTTATTTGTTAAATACATTATGTTTCCACATTTTACTAAACACTTTATTATGCCAGGTTGTCCACAAGATCGGTCGTAATTGAGAAATTGTTTAACCCATTCGCAGTTATTTGACTGACCGCATGTGAGAGAAAAACTTCTACTCATTTTGACTTTTTGATGCTTCATAATGTGTGCGTAATGAATAAAAAATGCGTTCCATTGTAATCGATTTCAAGAGAAAGTGAGAATATAAATGACAAAAAAAGAATTAAAGAAACTGTCATAACCTCATTGAGATAATAACGTTTCCTCGAAGTCAGGCATAATAAAATATAGCCTTATAGGAAAGAATTTTGTGTTTTTACCGTTTTAAAAAATACCATTATATTAAATAACCTGTTGAACCGCTAAAGATGATTTTATCCTGGGAAGATTTCACGGAAGGGAAAAATAATATACTTTGTCTATATATAAATAGGTGTTCGGAACCTAACCTCTCGAAGGTTGAAAACGCACAAGATTGCATGTGCATCCCACGGGCTTATATTCACTTATCATGAAGTAATCTACCAGATTATTTATTTCTCGTAACGAATATTATAAAAAAAATCCAAAATAATATATAATTTGATAAATAACATTAGCAGTTTTTTAAATACTTCAAAAGTTAATTTAATTATCGCCAACGAATAATTTTGCAGTGTTAAAATAAGGGGAACTTTCGGCGAACATAATCAGAACGCTAATAATGGGTAGTTTAGCCCGCTGCTAATCTCCTTTGTAATAATTTCAGTTTCTGTCATCGTACATAGTTAAATAAACTACAATTACGTTGTATTGGTTTCCGTAGATAAAAAAAAATTCTATTTTTCTTCTTTCGTTTTTAAATTTCTTACATAATAGCATAAATGGCATCGCACGATGACGTTTGAACCTTCATAACCTTTTCGTCATCGTCATCACCCTCCTGCCCTTATCCCACCTAGTTGGGTCGACACATGCGAATCATGTTGTAAGCGGTTTTGGCTATGTTCTTACTAGCGGCCGCCTGCCTGACGACAACCCTCCTTGGGAAACAATCACCCAGAACCGGAATAATTAATTATTTAACTGTCATTCACACATAAATTCCGTGTGAGAATCAAACCCACCCCTGACGCAAGCCAATAGCTTAGCAATGACGTCACCAAGTCATCATTAATATATATAATATCTATATATGTATAATAACCTTTTGATGAAAATGTGAATATCATTTTCCACTTTGGTATAGAAGAGCCGTTATAATTGCCGATTGTCCGGGCACTCGCTTTCAATTTAATATATTCGAGCAACCAACCCCATTGAAATTGTTGAAACGAATTTTAAGTGCTGACTTATCACTAATTGCTCAGCGGTGAAGGAAAATATCGTGTCGAAACCTGTACATTTTCAAAACAATAACAAAAGAAATATTTCGGAGGTATGTGAAGTCCGCCCTGATACCCATGGACATTTATAGGCTGTTACTTCACTTTTTTTACTTTGGCATAGAGGCATGACATTAATTAAAAAATAATAAAGATTATTTCTTTAAACAAATTTTAATTATTATTCTACAACTATGCTTCTAACATTATGAAGCTAGGGCTATCTAACAAAAAGTCATTTTTTTTTTATTAACGAAAAACAAAACCGACTTAGTATCAGAAGAAATATCTCGCTCTGTATTCATTTTATAATTGATTTTCAGGAGTTCCCTACGTCCGGAACCCAAGATCCAATACCAATGAAATTAATATGGGACCACATGGAAAGCAACAACTTTAACAAAAAAAGAATCATCTAAATCCGTTCACTCAGTAGAAATTTCTGAGGTGACAGAAAAAAAAAATTTGTCGAATTGAGAACCTAAATAATAATAATAACCTCCTCCGTTTTTGAATTCGGTTGAAAAATAATAATAGAGTAATAATTACGCTACGAGCCCTCTGTGTTCCATATTCACTGAAAGCATTCATATGAAACTTTATAACCTCACACTGCTCGATGGTAATGCAACAAAAGCTGATGGAGTCTACTTACCATTAAAACTACATTAATTTTTATTTAATAATAACTTTTGATAATTTCTAACTATTTATGACTGAAGTGCTTTAACCCTTCAACTGATAAGCTGCTAAATGAATAAATTATTGAATAAACGTGTTAAAGTATGGAAAAGGAGCAAAAGTTCTTTCTAAGTTTACTCTTTAATCGCATCAAAGAATAAAGTTAATGCTACTTTGATCTTGAGTATTAGTTAAGAACGATCTGCTTTATAAGATTACATTAAGATTAAAAACTAAAAATGATATAAAAGTTAAAAATAGTCGTAATTCTCAATCAACAAATACCACTATCCAATTCTCAACAAAATCCATCAAACTGAAACAAAACAATTTTCTTGTTATTATTGTTTTTTTTATTATTGTTTAAAAGTTTTTTTTTTCAAAAATCCATCAGAATTAATTTTCAGATTAAAAAGTTTGCATGCAATTAAAAAAACATAAAATATTTCAGCAATATCACAACAATATATCGTGTTCAGACTTGCACTGTAAGACGGATAATTAAAAGTTGTGCTTCGATGTTTGTTTGAGTGAACAACTGAAGCATATACATGCTAACAAGTGAATAATTTATCATAGAAATGGCTACTGTTATATTAATAGTCACTAAGGGTAAGAAAGACGAAGTATTTCAATTGTAGATATTATTCTAATATAATTTGAATCGCAAAAGGATGGCTTGACAAAAGTTACTTAAACATTCGTTTGTGAATAATTTCGAAATGCTTCGTTACAGCCAAGACAGCTTTTGACGATCAAACTCTAAAAGTAGGTTTAAAGTTTTAAATACAATCTTAATGCTTATTCACATTAGTTCAATCTGCAGTTTACTTCAAATGTTCTTATTTTTTGGCTTGTACTCTTCCAGGTAATATAGTTTCTTGTTACAAATCTAACCACTACTATTGTACGAGGTTGTTTTTTTTTTTTCTTTTCTATGGTTTTGAAATTGATTCGTTGTTACATGTATAAATGATGTTATATTTTCAGAAGATACAAAAAATGGATACACTAAGAAAAGCCTCCCTGTATACACAGTATAAATATAGCTCAAGTTCGAGTTCAATGATTTTTGTTCACCCCAAAAATTGCTTAACGCGCCTAAAAAACTATTCTAACTATTATCACTTTTCAATTTATTACGTTTATCATGTTTTCACAACAATATTTAAATACAGAAGAGAAGCAATAAAGTGTGGCAGGGAAAATGGAACTCATAAAAGCAAAGATTAGAACAACATTGCGTTGTTCAAACTTTTGTTTATAGTATCTAAGGAAAAAAACATCTGTTTCAACATAATAAAATAGCAGAATCCCAGCTGGTACTAAAACATTTCCGTTTTTTTCATTTAAAACTTCCGTAAAGTTAGTTATGAAATATTTACTTATCCTCCTCATTTCAGACACAGTTCAAACTTTATTCAAGTATTTTTTATCATAATTATATATTGTTTGCTGCAGTCGTTTGGCTCCCACCTTGCCATTTTCCCAGTTTGCCGTTGCTACGATCTTCCAATAACAAACTGGTTGGACTGGACGGCTTCAAGCAAGCCTACAAGCACGTAACGTGGTGCATTGACATTATGATAACTAACAAATATTTTATTTTAATAAAAAAAAAGCAAGGCTTGATACCAATCAGCTTAAATCTACTCAGTAATGATGAAACTTTAAACAAAACTAACCTATATTCAGGAATTAATTCAAAATTGTGGTAAAATCGAAGCCTAGTATTTAAAAAAACTTTAAATTGCTAATGTTATTTAGTCAGGCTTTTATTTTGTTCTCAACTTTTTAATGGTCAATTCTTTTTTAAAGGGATCACCGCAATCGGATGCATGCGGATCACCGAAGAAGTTATAATTTTCTAAGTTTCAAATACATCAAGTAAAGTGAGACCTTTTCACGAATCCGATAAAGTTATTCGTGCACATAAATTCAGTTTCCATTTGAAAGTAAAATGAGTCCGACTTTCGTCACTAAAACTTAAATTATTAAAGTTCAAGCGCTAAATTTGTTTGTTCCAATTGAATTTTGTTTTCTTGGCAGGAACATTTTTGAAAACAATATAATATTATACACAAGCCGGTCAAGTTGTCATATTTTAATTTTTTTTTATATTTTTCATTTAATACATTTTGACATTATTCAAGCCGCTTAAGGTGAAGCCGATTGATCAAAATTGAGGCACAATGACAATCCTTTTAAAGCTTTTTTATCGTTCAAATTGGAAAGTACTAGAAGAGTTACGGAGCAGATGCCACCGATTGTACCAGCTACCAATTCGCACCGTATGCGTAGAATAACGTTCTGTGATCACATAGAACGAATTTGATTTCATCGTCGGAAAGTCTTAATTATTGTCTAGGATTTCAGATAATTTTTTTTTTCGTCTGACTTATAGATTGAGATTCATAATAGAACAATGTTGTATCTGATTTGTGCTTCGCCGTACAAGGACATAATTATGTATGTACGTTTAAACACTGTTTTTTGTACTGACTAGACTAAGCGAGTGTAAAATACTCTATTAGAGTCAATTGATAATTATTGCACAGTCAGTCATCCACTTTTTTATGGATTTTTCGTTGAAAACAGTGCTAAATGCGTTTAAGTCATACATATTTTCTGAGTTTTAGTAGAACAACGTTATAAATAACGTGTGACCTATTATTTTTTGGAATTTTCCGTTGAACTAAGTTATATAAACGTGTATATGTGAACTTGTGACTCATCATTTTTTGCCATTTACCTTAGGAAAACATCACTATTATACATGAAACCTCTTATTTCCTAAATTTATGTAATTATTTATTCAAAAAGTATACTGTTTGTTTATATACCTAATCATATTACAAACCTCAAAAATCGTAATAGCAACTGCTATGTATAAGAAAACTATAACCAAAATAAAAAAAAAATATAATTTGAATCGGCCGTCTTGAACAATTACAATTTTGCAGATGTCATGTTATTCTACGCAGGGTGCGAATTGTAGTTAATTTCGTTTTGCTATCATGTTTAATTTAGTTCAATAAGTTTTTCATCACTTAAATTACTATTAAAACATAAAGGAACAAGCTACGTCTACTTTGCACCAATATTTAAAGTTTGTGTTCCAAACCAACCTTCTGTTCGAATGGTATATCGGGTTATCCAAGGTCACACAATCGTTCATAAGGAATGAATAAATAAGACACAAAATTAGAAAAAAATTTAATATATAGAACTAAATCTTCATCTTAATTTCAAAACTGAAGATGGATTGAGCAGTTTTGGCAAGATACGCGATTTTATCTCTAACATTACATAGCTAGTCACACATGATATCTAGACAACTATTCACAAGTGCGCGCATGCAATACTTGGAAACTAATTGGCGCAAATAATTGGAATCATCATTTGCGAGTTGTAGCGAGAAAAAAGAATAAAACTGTGATATTGAAGAAAGATTGAAATAAATATTTATTATTTATTTATACTTAATTGTACACGTAATGTAATAAATATTGTACAGAATAAAATAAATGATAGTCAAAATTCTACAACACCAGAGTTATAGTAAATGTGCATTCACCATTTAGGCGATGGCTCTTCGATTATATCACTCGGTATTTTAACCGTCACAATACTTTCTACTGATATTTTTTGAGACGTTTGTAGTTACTGACCGTAGCTTTTCAGTCGAACAACATATATTTATTTTGTTTTAGTTGTAAATTTCGTGGTCAGTTGATAAATCTCCTTTGCTCCTGATATTACAGCATAAATCTGCCATGTGAATACATTCATAACGACGTAAAATTATCTATTCCTCATGTATGTTAAGTATGACAATTCGACTTGATTGGCAAAATATTTTAAGTCTTTCCAATGCCTTACATAATATACAGCTTCCATTTTCTTATTGACATCTATTGATTCAATTAATTCAATTGATGAATCCATTCTGATAGTTTAATAATTACTTTAAAAAACTTTTAAGTTAAACGGTTTTATTTTATGTTTTTTTTTTGTTAAATTTTTTTTGTTAATATTGTATTGTCATCTAAATTAAATGTGTGTACCAAATTTCAGATCAATCTGACACAGGCAAGGTGCTTAAACTTCAATTTCTAATTTTGATCCAAATAAATAAACAAACAAATTCCGTACGGGTCGAGCTAAATAAAACCGTTTAAAACAAACTTTTTAAACTGATTCTGTTTGTATTGGCAAACTAAAGTTTTAAACAATTCAATCGCCGAGATAGTAGGATGAAAAATAGTCTATAATTAAATATCAAATCAAAGTCAAAGTCAAATATCTTTTTTCAATATAGAAGCATTACACTTACTTATTGATAGTCAAAAACCTCTACCACCGGTTCGGACCGACCTGAGAAGAACTGGCGTAAGAAACTCAGCGGGACTTTTTTTTAACTTGACAAGAAAATAACAAATATATGTACAATTTATTAAATTCCACTTGAAAGAGCCTGGAGCGATCAATTCATTTCCAGAGTGTGTTATCATTCAAATAATCACTAATACTATAATAGCCATTAACACTCAAACGTTCCTTTAGAAGTTTTTGAGTTTAGCAACGGATTCATTTTAAAAGTTTGCCGGGATTTTGTTGTAAAAGCGTATACATTGTCCCATAAAAGATTTACTTAAATATTACATCAGATTTATGTGTGGTCACTAATTTTCCCGTTTTCGAAAAGATGGAACATATCATTACTCTCTGCAATATTCATGAATGGCTTGAGTTACGTTCATCTCCTGACGTTTGCTGCTGAGAAAATGCAAACGTAAAATGTTATGCAAACAAATTTAATATGTCACTATCACTTATATTAGGATATATTACTGTAGTTCATACAAGCCAATTCCTTAACATGAGACCAGATCAGATTTTCTGAAACTTTGATTTAAATTTTTCGAAATGTAAAGTTTTTAAGCATTTATCTATAAGCGATTCTCAATTTTTTGTAGAATTTAAGTAAGTGTAGTAAGCAACCCGTAGGATATTATACCTACGGGATTTCCAATTTTCTTAAAATTTTACAATTTTTTTTTCTTTAATCAGTCAGTTAACTAGCGTAACTGGCATTTTGTAGCATTTCCAGGTGTCGGAACGAATTCGTTAAATGAGTAAAAATTTCATAAAAATCTTTGTCATTTTATCGACATTAACTAATTAACAAAAGAAGTTAATTTACTAAATTCCAATAAATATAACTATGATTCTCCGTAATACAACTGTCCCATAAAACACAGTTGCCATATTATATGCTACACGAATAACATTGACCACCAAATGACCCAGTATAGCTCTACGTATTGGCGGACGTAGATAAATGCCATAATATACTGTAATCTCGGAATCTCGAACCGGAATGCGGGTGGTCCAGATTTGCGCATAAGACTTTCCCATTTGGCAATTCTTCTAGACTGATCAGTTGAACCGCCAGCTCGGTTGCTACCTGCTCCCAAAAAAAAATGTTTTGCTGACTGGAATGTCAACTTGTAAATCTCACGAAATCGGTATTTTTAAACTAGCCTGAGTATTTACTTAAATAGGACTATTTTTACTTCAGTGAGATTGTTGTTAACTCAGGAAATACTACATGTAAATAATTAACTTTAAGATGAAACTAAAATCATAAAGTACGCGGTAGTTATTCACATTTTGTGAGAAGCTACTAGATACTAAGAAATCGCCGATCGATTGGCGATTTCTTAGGAGAGGTATTCCTTATCTTCTTAAAGTTTAGCCTTAAATGAGTTTC